>SNQJ01S0223121.1:2251-14899 GCA_010110895.2 Picea sitchensis
GCATTTCAGAGGGAGACAAACATTATTCCAGTTGATCCAGTTGCTCCACTTGATATGTCCAAAGATATTGTAGTAGGTCATAAAAGGCATGCCTAGGCTCACTCTGCAGGAGGTAGAGGAACATACAAGCCCCTCAAGGCACATCCCGAGAAAGAAAAAGATATTTTCGAGCTATCCTTCAGACATGAGCCACGTCATTGATTCTGAGCCTCCTTGTCTTGGAGAAGTAAGAGGAGAACATGTATGGCAAGATGCCATAATAGAAGAATACCAGTATATCTTAAAAAATGATGTATAAGATATTGTGCAGAGACCAAAATGGAAGTTTGTGGTGAGTTCCAAGTGGATCTATAAGATCAAGCATGCAACTGATGGAAGTGTCGAGAAATACAAAGCGATATCTATAGATGGAGGATTCTCACAAAGCGATATCTATGACGAGACACTTGATCCAATAAGCCCGATACACTTCCATCTGTACTACCATCCATGAGTTGGAAACTATATTAGATGGATGGATTCTTGATGAGTTTGGGTTTCAGCAAGAGTAACATTGATCCAAACCTATATTATTACAGTGTTGGTGATGAGAGCCTGATTTTGATTACTTATTCATAAAGCCTTGTTGTTGGATACAAGTAAGCTTTGACTTCTGATATCGAGATGAAGGATTTGAGTATGATGCACTACTTCTTGGGACAAGAAGTATGACAAAGGACCGATGAGATTTTCCCGAGTCAAGGAAAATATATTGTGGGGATGTTAAAGAAGTTCATTATGATAGAATGCAAATCCACGGTGATGGATTTGAAGAAAATGAATGATGATGATTCAGACGAGATTGATCCACAGCTGATTGGATCACTGATGTATCTGGTTAACACCAGACTTGATTCATGTTATGCAATGAATGTACTTAGTCATTCCATGAGTCGGTCGAGATAGACTCACTGGACAACAACAAAACATGTATTTAGATATCTATGAGGCATAATTCGATATGGCTTGAGATATGTCTCCAATGTAGACTTGAGTTTGTAGGGATATGCAGAATGGACAGAAATTACAGTGGACCGGAAGAGCACATTCAGTTGTTGTTTTACCGTGAATTTTTCCATGGTTTCCTGGTGTAGCAGGAAACAAAGCTCTGCAGCCTTAAGTACCACAGAAGCAGAGTATATAATATTGAGTGTGTGAAGCAATGTGGATTCACAAGCTTCTGACAGATTTACTTGATCATGAGATGAATTCTATGATGATAACGAGAGTTGTGTGTGAATCTCTTTGAGAACCCGATGTTTCATGATAGATCAAAACACGCTGAGATAAAATATCATTTTTTTTAGAGACATGATGTAGAGGAAAGCAATACATATGCAATACCTTCCTACACATGAGCAGATTGCAAACATCTTCACCAAAATGGCTTGGTGAAGAATACCTCTTTAACTGAGAGGGATTGTTGATGACTACAACCAAGACAAAGTTTGAGTACTTCCATGCGAGACTTGGCCTGATGGAGAATGCCTCCCTAGCTAAGAGGGAGTGTTGATGATTATAGTCGCGTGAGACATCCTCCAGGACACAGATCTGAGAGAGAGCCCCTGAGATGGGTGTGTGGTTCTTATTTGAGACAGAACTGGAACGTAGTGATGGCCTCCTTTGAGCAGAGAGTTGAGATGATGAACTCCAGATGACTCTCATGTGTAATGCAGTGGGAAATAAGATCTGTTGAGTTGGGCGTGTCTGTGGATGAGCACAGGTGAACGTGATCCTAGTGGTTGAGCACTAGTGACTGTGGTTCTCCTGTGAGACGCAGTGAGATAGAGATATGGACATCCCTATGGATGTGCCCCTAGTGATTGATCACTAGTGGGTGTATCATATCCCTTTCTATATTGTTCAAGAGTCAGACTTACCTGTAACCCTAATTGTAATGTAAAGGGTACAGGTAGGCCCCACCTTAATGTAAAATATAATTAATGTAAAAGATAATTAATTTGGTAATTATTAATTATATTGTGAGTTGGTGAGGTCTTCCCTATTGTGCCAATAGACACTAGTGATTGATCACTAGTGGGTGTATCATATCCCTTTCTATATTGTTCAAGAGTCAGACTTACCTGTAACCCTAATTGTAATGTAAAGGGTACAGGTAGGCCCCACCTTAATGTAAAATATAATTAATGTAAAAGATAATTAATTTGGTAATTATTAATTATATTGTGAGTTAGTGAGGTCGTCCTTATTGTGCCAATGGACACTTATGTTGACAGGTTCGGTCTAATATAAGTAAAGGTAAATTCCCCATTGAGGAATCATATCATAAGTGTGAGTTTGGAAATTTCAGCAAGTACATCTTCTTGGGAAAAGTGTACACCTCTCTTGGGCGTTAGTCTTCTAGGGTTTGTAAGCACCTTTTTGTGTGCTAGGTTTTCTTGGTGGTGGAGGTATTTCTCTTGAAGAATATAGCAAAGGATTGGTTGTGTTTTCTTCCCTTGTTGAGAAGGGTTTCCCAAGATACTTCTTGTGTACTTATGCATGGAGTTTCTTCTTGTGATCTTGGTTGTTGCAACAAATTGTTTATGGTTTAAGTAAAATGCTAAAATGGAATGAACCTCATGCTTAATCCTAGCTTATTAAAAAAATCAACAAATGGAACATGTATACATAGCAAGATCCTCTCGAGTCTTTCCAAAGGAATCGAGAAGATATGCGCCCAAGCTTAGTGTGCCCTCTTCCCTTGTTTCCAAACTTCCTCAAGTGATGCACCCTTGATCATTGTTGCTTCAAAGAAGAATCCCTTGCACCACAATATGCTCTTCTGTGATTCCTCTCCAACGAGACAAACAAATCAACAATCGCCTAAGTCTAGCTAGTGTCTGCTAGGTGTGCCCTCCTCCTATAGTGCACCCTCCTCCAAGTAAAGATGATCACCACAAATAAGTAAGGGTCCAAGCCTCTATAGCTCCTCCATGGATGGAGGCGCCCAAGCATCGCTCAACCATAGCTTCCAACATCATCCTCGTGCTCCCTCTCAAACTCTCCAAGTGAACATAAGAGTGAAATGAGCCTCCAAAGGCCCTATGCGCCCCTCTTGAACTTCCATAAGGAAACCTAGGATTTGGATGGCTATGATCTTCCCATGCCATCTCTAATAAAAGATTGAGATCATCCCACAATAATCTCACTCACAAACCCACTTTGGGTTAAGTTCCCTAAGTTCACTTTATGTCCCCTCATTCACCCACTTAGTGAATAATTAATCACTTTTGCCCTATGTTACAAAAATTCAACTTTTTGACTTAAGTGAAGTCAAAGTTGAATTAGACATAAAGTACAAGGTACATAGTCCCATTGTATTTCCCACTTGTGGTTAGAGACCCGAAACCAAAAGGGGACCACTTCCCAAGGTACACTGAAACTCAACACCCTCTACCCAACACCCCAACTTACCATCTCACCCATATTGAAGCTATTGAAGTACAACATCAACTTCAAACCCATCTAGAATATGGCCACATCCAACGTAGTACTTCTCCCTATAGTTCCCCCATTTTCATTATTCCCAAAAAGCGTAGCAAGAATGGTGCATGGTTACAGATGATAGAGATCTTAATAAAATTATTGTCAAAAACCGATATCGACTACCACAAATTAATGGTCTCCTACATCATCTTTAGGGTGCCAAATATTTCACTAAACTGGACCTAACCATAAGACACCATTAGGTATGAATGATAGATAGAATACATGGAAGATTGCTTTCAAAATAAATTTGCATTGTATGAATAGTTAGTGATTCCTTTCAAGCTCACTAATGCTCCAACCACTTTTATGAGGTTCATCGATGACATTTTATGCCCCTTTTAGGATACCCTTGATTACGATGTCACCCTCTAGACTATTGTGATTTATTGTTAGGGATACCTTACCAATATCTTCATCACATTGTTTATGATGCCAGTTGCCATACTTAACAACTTTTGAAAGATGGCAAGATTTATGAGCTTACACCTCCTTCATTCACTCCCCTCCCTATCATTTTTGGAATGATGTGGTTCACCAAGTTAACTTACACAAAGAACTCACCCTTTGACTTGCTCAACTAGCCAAACCAAACAACACATAGCAACCAACTCCTACGTTCATGCAATAATTTCTTGATGAATTTGCAGATTTTTTTGAGCCACCCACTAGTCTTCCACCCATTAGAAGCACAAAACATTCTATATATCTATTAATCCTTGGCTCTCCTCTACCCGATTCTCCAATGTTCCATCTCACCCCTATTGAAGTTGTTAAAGTACAACATCAACTTCAAACCCTTTTAGAATTTGTTTGCATCCAACCCAATACTTCTCCCTATGGTTACTCCACTTTCATCATTCCCAAAACATAGCAACAAGAATGGTGCATAGTTATAGATTATAGGGCTCTCAATAAAATTATTGTCAAAAATCGATATCCATTGCCATGAATTAATGATCTCCTAGATCATCTCTATGGTGCCAAATATTTCACCAAATTGGACCCAACCACATGATACCATAATGTACAAATGGTAGACAGACATACATTGAAGACTACTTTAAAAACAAAAGTTGCATTGTATGAATGGTTAGTTGTAACATCCCCTATCTTAATCGAGGAACATTACTTGCGGAAAATACACATAAATTTGATTTTTTTCTACTAACTAGATTCTTGTAGCTTACTTGCTACAAATTATACACATATTTAACCATCATAGATACCAATTATTTAAATGCAACTACATCATGCAAGCTAACATGAATGTGGCCTCCTCACTGAGACAAACTACGCGCACAACATGATCGTACCATGCACTATAATTATTCCCAGTGCGCGTGATTATTTGAGCACCACACTGGAAACCCGTTACCGTTACTACTAAAATCGATTAACATATACATTTAAACATCGAATTACGAAAAACATGACAATCAAGCTCAAGCAATTGTCCATACTAGTTAAAAATGTAAATGCAACTAATAATTTCACCACAACAACATATAATTCATTAGCATGCATAGAGTAAAATGCACAATAGTTAAACTCATAAATTAACTTAGGAAAACAAATAAACACTTATCTTTTAAAACAATTGTGCAACCAGCTACCTAGGAGGGACATTCCACCCAACCATAAACTTGTTGTTCCAAATATCAACAACAAGTCATCCCCGAACCGGGGCTAGGAATCCACAAGAAAAGGGTGTCTCTCACTGTCCCCCTGCAACTCATATATCCTACAACCCACTGGTATTCTCCTACAACTATCCTGCATTTCTTTTGGATCTCTTCCTCTTGACTTTCCCAAACCAAGGAATGTACCCCTTCACTTCTCTTAGTCCATCGAGCATCCCATTCATTTATCAAGGTCTCTCTGGTGCAAGTAACTAAGAATATCTCTATTGGGAACTCAAGGGAAATCATTGTCGGGAAAACTACCAACAACAACAACATACACTTGTTGTTATAGTGTAACTCACACAAGAGTTCACTCCTCAGGCATGACAACCTGTCTCTTCAATATTCATCTCTAAAGTGCTCCAAAATTCGCCCAACCTTCTTGCTCTATCTCAAATGCTCTTTTTCTTTGCTCTTTGTTTGTTGTTCATGTAAAACTCAATGTGTAAAAATGCATGTAACTGCCCATACAAATTTCCTCTATTTTCCAAGGATAGTTGACTGCTCACTCTGCCCAATGTTGATTGTACTTCAACCTCTCCCACATGCTCTCCAATAACTATGGGATGTGACTCTCACACCCACCCTCTTACACGAGTTTAACGATTGGGCTCAAACAAAAAATGAGAAGTTATCTCCAATGATAAAATTCATAAATTTGGGTTGAATTAATACCCATAATTAATTTCCCCTTTGGACTCCTCTTATACACTCTCTTCTCTTATGGATAACTCAGCCTCCATCTCTGTCCATATTTCCCAGCAGCTGGTATCACATTTTATTTATTTAAAAACAAAAAATACATTCACATATTACATCGCTTGGCCATAGCCACATTCATATCTACATTATGCAATAATTAAATTGGGGATTGTAGTAGGGATGTTATATTAGTGATGTCTTTCAGGCTCACTAATGCTCTAGCCAATTTTATGAGGTTCATTGATGACATTTTCTATCCACAACTAGGAAAGTTTATTATTATTTATCTCAGTGACATTTTGATTTTCAATAGGACATGAGAGGAACACTTTCAACATGTGTGTCTAGTATTTGAATCGTTATGCACACACAAACTTTGGGTCAAGCATAAAAAATTATACTTTGGGGAAAACATCAGCCTCTTATTTGGGATTCTTGATCACTCAAGAGGGAATTCATGTAGATCCTGCCAAGATCCAAGCCATTGTCCCTTGGCCAACAACATCTTCATCCATGATGTTACAGAGTTTCATGGGCAACATAAATTTTTATAGATGTTTTACTCCATGGTTTTCTTGAGTTGCTAAACCACTACATCAATTCACCCACCAACCATCCTACCATTGGTCCCCGCCCCCCCAACTAAAGAAAGCTTTGAGAATTTGAAAACAACACTATGCCTATATCTTCTTTTTTTTTCTTTCCAAACCTCCCATAGTCTTTCAAAATTGAAACAAATGCCTCCCAATATGCCATAGGAGATTTACTTAAACAAGAAGGCCATCTCGTAGCCTATCATTCAGAAAATTTACCAAAATCCAAATTGAATTACAACACCTATGATAAGGAGTTTTATGCACTGGTCTAGGCTTTAAAAGAATGAAAACATTATATTTTGGGGAAATGAACAATTTTGCACACAAATCGCCATCCCCTCATCTTTTTGAATTCATGATCAAATATTTAGGAACAATTTCATCTCAAATGGGCATTCTATATCCAACAGTTCCATCTAGTAACCAAATACAAGAAGGGCTCCTCAAATCACATGGAAAATATGCTCAATTGACCTCTGACTTAGGAGATTAAGTGTTCTCCAAGTAAGTTTTGTGGCTTATATCAGACCGATGTCTTCTTTGGGGAACTCTCACAGGCCCTACTCCATCTTACCATGATCAATAGGACCCCATTTTTTTTACTACTCCCTTCGAGAACGATGGTTGTATTGTCTCAAACAACTCTATGTTTTAGATACCCCAAATCATTTCAAACTTATTAGAGAAGCACATTCATCTTCCCGTGGTGGACATTTTGGCTCTAATAAGACTCTTTAGCATTTGCAACACCACTTTTTTTGGCATACAATGCAACATAAAGTTGTAGCCTTGATTCAACAATGTACCCTATGTAGTCCAAGAGAGCCTAATAACTTCAAACAAGAACTATATAAATCACTTCCCATTCCCATAAAACCTTGGGAATCCTTATCTATGGATTTTCTTAGTGGTTTACCTATGACACAACGCAAGAATGATTGTATTTTTGTGGTAGTATGTCATTTCTCCAAGATGGCCATATTCATTCCTCAAAATAAAACCACCTCGACACAACAAACAACATGCTTTCTCTACAAATATGTTTGATCTCATTTGATCACCCACTTAATATTGTCTCCAATTGAGATTCACGATTCCTTAGAAATTTCTTGAAATACTTGTGGCAATTATTGTGGTTTCACTTGAGCTTCTCTATATCTTTTCACCCTCAAATAGACAACCATGCTAAGGTAGTGAATTGTAGCCTAATTCATGCCCTCTAGATGTATCAAAACAAACACAAACAACGATACACATACCTACATGTCATTCAACATAGCTATAACAGAGCAATGATTCAATCCACATGTTATTCTCCTTTTGATACATGTTTTGGATATCAACCATTGGCCCCATATGAATTGTCGATTACATTAACTCCACCAACAATCCCACATCAACAACATGAGCAACACAACACATCCACATTTATCAATGATGGATGTCTTCACTATCAATGTGCTATTTCCATCATCCATTTCAACATTCTCGGCTTAAGGCTTTTTACATTTGCTCCTCCTCCTCTTTTCTTTCTTCTTGGCTTTAGAATCTATTGTTTCCTTTCTATTTCTTTCTTCCTCTTCAACTAATCTCCCAACTTCTTCTTCTTCTTCTTTCTTGTTCTCGTGCCTTTCTTATTTTTTATTCTTCTTCAATTGCTTTCCTCTTTAGTTATTCTTCAACAACTTTCCTCTTTGGTTATTCTTCTTCTAACATTCTTTTCTCCTTTTCTACTTTCTCTACCTTGGCCTCCTTATTAATATTTTGCTTTTGTACTTGCTCCTTAGTGGCTTTATTTTATATTTATTCCTCTACTTTTCTTTTCTCGACCTTTGCTCTATCCTTGTGTTGCATCCATGCTTGCACCTCTTTATACGAGAGTGCCCTTCCCCTCATTTCTTCTTCTTCCCATGCTTCATGAGTATATGGACATGTAATTTATACATGAGTTGCATGGAATGCTACCACTTTTATAGGATCATGTCTCTTAAATGTTTCCTCTCTAAAATGTTGGTCCTCCATTTCCTTTGCTTCCATCACTACAAACTTAGAATTGTTCAACCCATAGAACCCTATATAGATAGGATATATTGGACATAATTTTTTCTGACATTTCAATATTGAGGTGTCAAAGCATGCAATATGGTTCAATAGACCATCTCTCTAATTATTAACCTATTTAGTACATGCCTTGGCAAAATGTGTGGATCTTTTGTTTCTCCATGTATTCTAATATAATTGTTGTGTTTATTCAAGTATCAATCCCCAATCCACTTCAAAACTAGAATATCCTCTTTATATAGACTTGGAGCAATCTTATAGGATAACAATTCTTATAATTGAGCTATAAATGATCACATATCTTGGAATATTTCTTTTATATTTATGCTCCCATATATCTTGGAAATATACTTGAACTGAGGGCTTAGATGCATTCCAACTCCATCATATCCATGGAAGAACATATAATGTCTATGAAATAAGATGACATGAAGAACTCCAGGGGAGAGCTAAGAGTCATATATTTAACTCTTACAACCTCCTCTATGAGTGGGTGTGATAGAATAGTAGAACAATTGAAAATTGGTCCCTCCTTCTTCATGGTGTATAACAACGACATCCAAACCTCTCAAAAGTGTGTTTGCCTCCTTTTCCCCACACAGTCTACTCATAAAGGCTATTAACAACATGCATGTATACTTCCTCTAAATTGATGGTGGTGTATACTCCAGTCTTAGGATTTAAAATGTTTACCCTCAATTCACCACTTGCTCAGGATTTTGTGGTAATTCTTATTCTATGTAAACTCTTCTACCCAAGCAAGGATTGTGAAAACCTCTGCTCTCACAAACTTGTAGCAAGCTTCCAAGCTACTTTGTTGAAAGGAAGTTATGCACTTTCCATGGTCACTTACTACAATATTTGTTTCAGTATTAATTTGATCAATAATCTATTTGATCATCTCCATGTAAAGAAATATGGCGAGACTAGCAACCACAATATGTATATGAGATATATTGATGTTTAGGTATGGATACTCATATTGAGCTTCCTCATGTGTTGGTTAATTATGTTTGTAAGGACACGTCTCTTCTTTGAACATTCAAAAAGATCCCCCTATTAAGGGCATGCTGCAATCCTACATGACTAGACATATATGTGTAGAGTGGCCTCTTGGGCTCTTGAGGTTTAGGCTCCATTGAAGTGTTATTGGTCTTGGACTTCTATTGTAACTTATGTTTTGGCTCTTGCATTTTAAGAGCCATATAAATAGTTTCACATGCCACCCATTTTTAAAATAGAGCACATTAATGAGGTTATAAAATAAAACAAGAATGCTTAGAATTGGAAAAATCAATCAAATTCTATAGGAATTTAACCCTTCGCGTAAAATATTCTGCATTGGGTATCTAAGACCTTGCCTAGGTGCATGATAAATATGGCCAAAAATTTGAACAAAGATGCATAAGATTTTAGGTGCATAATAAATATGGCCAAAAATTTGAACAGAGATGTATAAGATTTTAGGTGCATTTTCTTTTGAAGGGTGAACATTTTCATAGCTTAATGGTGTTTATCTTAAATATCAACCATAAATATTATAAGAACTGGGATGCAAAATGAGGCAAAAGTGAACTAAAAATTCTTGAGGTTCAAATGCTAGTCGAAATGAAATTTCATGCAAAAGGAACTATTTCTATGGATAGGAGAAGGATTGCTAGCCCACATGCATTTGAAGTGATATGAATGGGTCTAGAAAAGGGATACTAAACTACGAGTTATGAAACATAAGGAAGGTAGAATACTCTCATTCAAAGTAAATGAAAACAAGCACATGTTCTCTCCCTAACTATCTTTTAATATGATGCAAATTTTGAATTTGAAATATAGCTCAAGAAAAACTTACGATAACACATGAAAATGAAGAATGTCCATTAGATCTACCGAGTAGACTTGGTGAAAGTTCTGATGTCTTGAGTGGAGGAAGGTTTGACAACCCTAAAATGTTTGGTCTTCAAATGTTTGATAGGTGACCCTACAACTCAAATTGGCTTTACTTTTCTATTCACTTGATAGTTAGAAGGTAAATCATACCTTACATCAACATTATAGCTCCTTTTAATAGACTATGGGAGCATATTTACCATATTTATTTCAAGCCAAGGAAAAATATTTCTCTAATTCAAAAGGTTATAAGAAAGATCCTCCACATTAAATTTGAAAGATAACATAGATTGTGTCATTAGTGCACTCTTTCAAATTTGGTAGAGACTTGATGCATAGTTATATTTGAAGGATGTGACATTTGAAACTTGTAAACATTTGGATGGTCTATCGAGGGTATTTAAAATATGATCATAGTGAAAGTTTGGAAATGGTCCGGGCCATTTCAAAAAATGTTTCATTCAAATGTTAGAAAGTGGCATGATGAACCATTGGGGCATTTCGAAAGAAAATTGATATGAATTTTGAAAATGGCCTAATAGTTCATTGAGCCATTTCAAAATATGTTGTACAACTTTGAGAATAACTTGATGAACTATTGAACCATTTCAAAATCATATCAATTGGAATGTGAAAGTTGCATGATGAATTATTATGCAAGTCCCAAAGATGCAAAGATGCTTCCTTGAAACTTCCCCGATGAACTATCAAGTGAACTGAAAACATGTACAAGGAAAAGTTCAACAATGGTTCAATGAACCTAAAATTTGTTTCATTTAAAAAGTTAGAAGTGTCCTAATGAACTATTAACATCATTCAAAAGATACAAACTTTTGAATCTTAGGAGACTCCCCATGAACTGTCTAGGAATTTTCAAAAAGTGATTAAGAAACAAAATGAAGGGGCCTCGTGAGATTCAATTAGGTATTTTCAAAAGATATAACCCTTTTAAATGCAAGAAGTCTTTCTATATGTGATAAAAAAACAAAACTTTGAATATAAAGGTTGAAGAAGACCCCAAAAGGCAGATTCATAAGCGATTAAGGTTCTCAAAAAAAGATCAAACAACAAATTACCCATGAAATTTGTAAAACCTTGAAAGACATCAAAAAATGTTCCCAAGCCAATATGCAAGGAACATCACGGTTTTGGGTGTCTTTTTTAAAACTTTTCTGGTGGTGGTATTTTGTCAAACACTTTGCTTACAGTTACGCTTAGGGTTTTACTGATGTGTTTATATGTGTGTTTGCAGCAATAAACAAGAAGATACAATAATGGAACATACCTCAACCATGTGCATGACCAACAATATGATAGATAAACCCAAAACACTGCAGATCTGATCTTTATTTCATAAATAGAAGCAAGAACCTGCTACAATGAGATGCCAATCTAGAATGCACAACAGATGGCTCCAATAAAGACAATAGAAGATATGAGCTGCTACAAAATGCTCCAATAGAAGATGCCACAAGACTCCCAAGGTCGAATACTCCTTGAAGACCAATGTAAGAGTAGATCTGGGCCGTAAGAGATGTTAAACCCTCAAGTTGGAAGATGCCACACCCTGTTGGAATGCTGAAGCTCCTCAATAATTCGGCCCTACTATCAAAGACCTCCAAATGCTATGCTGAAGATGTCGAATGGTAGATTGGTATGAGTAGAATCCCCTCCTGAAATATCAAATCGAAACACCCAGGGAAACTCCTTCAAATGTTGAATCCTCCAATGGAGTTGCGCCCTCCTAAAACTGCCAAACCCTAAAATTTCGGCCCTGATGAAGGAGGCCTCCAAATGCCCTGAAACTTGCTAGAAAGATAGATCTATGCAATGCAAGTCACTAGGTGAAGTCTCAGGGTTAGATCTGATGTATAACCTCCTCAAACAAAATAGATCTGAATCTCAAAATTGCCCTCCTTCTCCCCAATTCGTCCAATGCATCCAATAACCCAAATGGCCCATGAAACTCCTCTGGAATGCACTAGATCTAACGACCAAGCCCCTGCAATGCAAACCCAGGTTCTAGAATCTACCGAATCCCTTCCAATCCCTTGGAACGAGCTTCCCTCAAAGAATGGTGCGCCCCCCTTGCTGGAAACCCCCAATGGTGAGACCCCCTTCTCTTCCTGTGCCTGTGGCTGGTGTAGAACCCTCCTGCACTGATGTAGATCTGACTAGAATGGCGTGGGAGA
>SNQJ01S0223122.1:0-10792 GCA_010110895.2 Picea sitchensis
ATCAACATCCTTATAATAATCGTAGTAAAGATCAACCAAAAGATCAAAATAAATCTACATTTGATGCAAACAAAAATGCAACATCAAAACAAAAGAAACAGGCTGAAACATCGAGGATTTTTTCTCTTTTTGATCTAGACTACGATCCTATTAAGGATTTTAAGAGGTTAAAAGGAAATATCTCGATCTATGAGTTGCTCAAGTTCCCTTACATTCAACAGAAAATGTTACAAAGTATAGCTGAAAACAACAATAAGAAGAAAGATGCCCCAGACAAAAGTGTAGCTGAAAACAACAATAAAAAGAAAGATGCCCCAGACAAAAGTGTAGCTGAAAACAATAATAAGAAGAAAGATGCTCCAGAAAAAAGTGTAGAAAACTTCGATAAAGTATCCTCGGGAGAAACAAATAAAAATCAACAACCTCTGAATCCTTCTTCCACACCACGTAAGAGGTCTAATGTGACACATTTTCTATTAACATTCGAAATCTTCAACAGAAATGTACATAATTGTATGGTGGACTCTGGGGCTTCGTCAAATGTGATGCCTCTGTCAGTTTGTCAAAAAATCAATGCTGAAGTCAAACTGTCAGATATCAAAATCATTCATCTTGATAGAACTAATGTTACGGTGGTTGGGGCGCTTAAAGATGTTTTGATCAGGTTTTCATCCAATCCGAAAGTACATCAGGTCATCGACATAGTGATAGCGGATATTCCAGAGGTGTATGGCATGTTTCTAAGTAGGGATCGGTCTCAAAAACTTAATGGTTATTTTGCTATAGATTGGTCTCACATATGATTTCCCATCGATGGCCAGCCTAATAAAATTATGGTCAATAGGGAACGTTATTTAAAATACACAGTTGTAGATTTGAATGACCCAAACGAACCTTTTATTCCAAGTGAGAATGCATTAGAAAATCAAGGTATAAACACTTTTTGGGGGAATTTTGTAGCTGAAATATCTTCTATTGCAGACCTAAATCAACAATCTGAAATATCAGTCTGCACTCAAGTAATGTTGTCTAATCATACTGTAAATATTGTAGATAGTCATGGGAATGATGAAATTTGGTCTTTGTACTTTGATGGGTCTAAATCACGTGAAGGAGTTGGTGTCGATTTTCTATTGATAGATCCTAAAGGTAACAAGACATTCATTTCCTATAGATTAGAATTCGATTGCACAAATCATATAGCAGAATATGAAGCTCTCTTGCAAGTACTCAAGAAAGACATTGACCTTTACGTCCAATGTTTAGTTGTATTTGGCGATTCTGAAATTGTGGTCAAGCAGGTAAAAAATACCATTCATTGTGTATCTAATCATCTTAAAAACTACCAGACAGAGGTATGGAAATTGATTAGTAAATTTATTTCTTTTAATATAAGTTCTATTCCTAGATCTAGCAATTCTGAAGCAGATTTATTGGCAAATGTAGCATCAAAATTATTGCATGCTGAAGGTTTCTCTCATAATTCATTTTCTGTTGAATTTATATTCATGCTGTCGATTTTGGATAACATCACTAATTGGATGGTGTTTGACGATGACCAACAGATCATAAAATTCTTGCATATGGAAGACACTTTCCAAGGTGATGTAATTGATGAAAATACTCATGACTAAAATCTCCACGATTTCACTGTAATATCTGATCCACGATCAGCTGAGAGTTTGTCTTACATGGTAAATTCGTTCCCTAAATATGTCATTAGATTGGAAAGTTTTGTGATATACACGAAAAATTTAAAGGAGTGGTTAACTGTAAATGAATAGTTCCTCGCTGCAATGTGAAACTGTAAATTTAGGAACACATGATCAACCCCAAAACATCAATTTACGCATAGGGTGCACACAATAAGAAAAGTCAACATTTATTAAATTATTTAAAGAATTTAAAGATGTGTTCGCTTGGACTTATGAGGATCTAAAAACTTTCGATCCAAACATAATACAACATGTAATCCCCATGAAACCTCAAGCCCAACCGTTCCAACAAAAACTAAGGAAGATGCACACAAATATAGAACCCACAGTCGAAAAAGAATTGAACAAGTTGTTAACAACTAAGATCTTTTTTCCTGTCTGACATACCCAATGGGTGTCCAATCTAGTCTCGGTAAGGAAGAAGAATGGGGAAATATGACTTTGTGTTGATTTACATAACTTAAACTAAGCCTCAGACAAAGATAATTATCCCGTTCCGCCCATGGAACAGATCCTACAACAAGTATCTGGTGTTGAGAGACTATCCTTATTGGATGGTTTTTCAAGATACAACCAGGTCTTGATGTCTCCATCAAATCATCTTAAAACTACATTCCATACCCCTTGGGCACTAATTCTTATCGTAAAATTCCTTTCGGATTAATTAACACTGGAGCCACTTTCCAAAGGGCCATGGATATTGATTTTCGTGGGCTTATAAATCAATCAATGGTTGTTTATTTGGATGATGTAACCGTCTTTTCAAAGAACAAAAAAGATCACTTATCTCACCTAAGGAATGTATTGGAACGTTGTCGTAAGTATAGAATTTCCTTAAATTCCAAGAAATCAAATTTTGTTGTTGATCAAGGAAAGTTACTTGGTTTTATAGTGTCTAAAAATGGAATGATGATAGATCCTGAACAAACGCAAGCCATAACCAATCTTCCTCCTCCATCATCCAAAAACGCTATGCAGTCTTTTCTTGGTAAAATAAACTTTGTTAGACACTTTGTCCCTATTGTTTCTAAGATGGTTAGACCCCTAAAAAATATGATAAAAAAGGGCATTGTTTTTAAATGGGGATCACAGGAAAACCAGGCTTTTAATTCCATCAAACAAGCTATAATAGAGGCTCCATCCTTAATGAGTCTCAATTTTTCCAAAGACTTTACCCTCTACACTTTCACATCAGATAGATCATACGTTGCAGTACTTACCCAAAAAAATGACGATAACAATGAAATCCCCATTTCATTCATGAGTTTTGCCTTTAAAGGAGCAGAATTAAACTATCCAACAGTGGATCATCAAGATTTTGTTGTGTTTAAAGAAGTAAAACACTTTACACCCTATCTATTGAAATCTAGAACTAAAGTCATTGTCCCATATCCTGCAATAAGAAATATACTGGTCCAGAAAGAGCTCAAGGAGAAGAGGGCTCACTGGATGACCCCTCTTCAAGAGTACGATCTCGAGATTAAACTAACCCAGATTGTTAAAGGTCAAGGTCTTTGCAAATTAGTGGTTGATTCAGTCAATCCACCTAATGATGACCCTGTTTTATTAAATGGAACACTACCCAATGAAAACCAAATCTTTTATGCACAAACCACACCAGATTCTTGGTATCCTGACATTAAGTTTTATTTAATACATGGGACCACTCCAGAACGTCTCAACTCCAAAAAGAGAAGGGAATTAAGACTTAGATCTGCTCCCTTTCAAATGATTAATGATGTTCTTTTCAGAGTTTTTTTTGATGGAGTATTATTACGTTGCTTAGAAAAGGATGAATATGAAAAAGTTCTAAATGAGTTACATTCTGGCAATGCAGGAGGTCATTTCAATGGAGAAACAACTGCTCATAAATTCCTCAGAGTTGGTTATTATTGGTCTACATTGTTTATATATTCCCATGATATGGCTCACAAATGTGCTACATGCCAAAAGGTTGCTGGAAAAGTTAAGAAACATGCTTTACCTTTGCAGCCAGTGACATTCGGTCAACCATTTCAGCAATGGGGCCTTGACGTTATCAGGCTAGTCAATCTTGTATCTTCCCTACCACATAAATACATCCTTACAACAATGGATTACTTCACCAGGTGGTCTGAAGCCATACCTCTAAGAGTAGTCAACACTAATTAGGTGATTTCGTTCCTCGAAACTCATATCATTTCACGCTTTGGAATTCCAGAATATTTGGTGTTTGACAATGCATCTTATTTTTCCTCAATGGATTTGAATGTTTTTTCTATGGAAAAAGGAATTAAATTGAATTATTCCACTAGCTATTTCCCTCAAGGTAATGGACAGGATGAATCGACCAATAAGAACTTAATTAAAATCCTTAAAAGAACAATATCATAAAATCATAAAAATTGGCATACTACTTTGTTCTACACACTATGGGCTAATAGGGTTACACCAAAAACAACCATTGGAAATTCCCCATTTTTTCTTGTATACAGAAGAGAAGCTATCCTGCCTCCCAATGTATTTCTACCATCATTGCAACTAGCTAAAAAGGTCCAAGAAGAAGAGTGACCGACCTTAGAAAGTCGAATAAATGCTTTGCTCAAATTAGAAGAAACTAGGATACAAGCTAAACGAAAAATGGATCAACACTAACAAATGGTTGAACGATGGTTCGACGAAAGCTATTCCACTAATCGAAAATTCGATGTAGGAGATCTGGTTCTTAGGTGGGATAAAGCACATGAGGAAAAAGGGGAACATTCAAAATTACAGAATTTATGGTTAGGACCTTTTATAATCGTTGAAAAACTCGGCTCTAGATATTTTCATCTACACACCTTAGAAGGACAACCAAACACTTTTCTGGTGAATGTCCAGGTCCTCAAAAAGTACTTTTCTTGACCAAACTAAGATCGAACATTTTGTAAATATATGGTGTGTTGTGTGTTTTTGTTTTCTTTGATTGCTTTGATGGAAATTTATTTTTGTCTGTCTTTCTGAACCATCATATTGCTGATCCAAGAGTTATCGTCGGAAGGAATCATTCTTTTCAAGACTTGTGTTTTTCAAGCAATCTGAAATAGTTCAAAAAGGTCTTGATATTAAGATACAACTTAGATAGTTGATTCGCAAGTTGGTTGTTAATTTCGTTCTATCCTCAAATCATCTTTGTTAGAGAATTACACCCGAAGACACGTTTAACCTTTGAGGATTATGATGATATTTAGACTTTTTACGTTGTCCATATTCTTAAGGAAACACTTTTAAGTGTTTCCCCATCCTCTAGACGATTTCTTAACCAAAATATAACATCTCCAAACCATGATGAAACCTTCCAGTTCCGAAAGCAAATAAAGATCATGATCAAGAATACACTTATCTTGCAATTAACCTCCAGTATCACCCCGCTCTCTTTGTCATTAGCAAATATCTAATTGTATTATTTAAGGGTGGCATAAGAGGGTTGAAAAGAACTTATGTGTGGGAAATGTGTGTAAACCCTCCAAGGTACTGAACAGGCTCGTTGGCAGCGAGTAAATGCACACATGATACTAAGACAACTTTGTCGGGGTACTGAACAGGCTTGTTGGCAGCTAAGATATATCGGGTTGAAAGGTAGCATGTAAATGCGTATAAATCAACTTCCCATGGAAGCATACATCATGTGAACACAACTATTGGATGGGATTAAAGTATTTGAGTGGGTTAAATGACATCCTTGTCGAGGCTATAGACGCTTGCTGGCAGTAGTGGCTCTGCCAACGGTATTGAAGTCATTTTCAAAAACATCGCGACTCTTTGATTAAAACATTCTTTCAGGTTATAATCCCCTGCAAAGCAATTTTTTTGTTTGGTTTATAAATTATGGTAATATTTTATGACCACTGAGCTTATCCTAATATTGTATGGGTCTGAAAATGAACTTATTCAAGGTAGCTTAAATTCTTCTCCAAGTCTTATTCTTCTTCTTCCTGAGATGAAAACTTACCAGATTAGAGATAACTTCTTCGCCGCCATTTTTTGGCTACCTACTAGCACCTTGTTTTGTATTGTCGTTTGAAATACATAATCGTCTTTTACTCGCTACCCAGTATGTGTATTCATTAGATTGACACTTTTTTTGTAAAAGTGATGTTTTAATGCTAGATAGTTTTGCTTAAACTTCTCCTTATCACTTTAATGAAAGTATGTTTTTGTGCGACTTAATGATTGTGTCCCCTCTTTAATTTCATGACTGCAAAGCATGAAATTAAAGTCTTTTTTCGTGCAAATCGCTGGCCAAACTCTGTCAACAGTATCTCCTTGCCTGGATCAAAGATTATCATTTTGTCCTCCCTAATCTGATGTACAAGAAGAAGGTCTCAAGATTATGTTTTGTTTGAAGGTTCAAGAACCTAAGTATAATTCATTTTCCTAGATCTGAACTTCAATTTAAAAGTAAATGTGTGAGGTTGATTAAAATAAACTTCTTAAACATATAATGAGGGTTGAGGTTAGACTAAACTTTGTTGAATACTAAGACAAACTAATGAAACATGGTTTTTATAAAACCCGTGTCTCTCTAAAAAATCTCATCATATCTTTTGATCTTTTCAATCTCATATCGTTCCATGCTCTTCAATGATATTCTTATTCCTCAGCTCGACCTTTTGATTGTCTGTGAAATCATTACTTTTACCATGTTTCGAACCCTTATGTCCTCTGTTCTATAGGAGGTAAACAATATTTCAAGTGTTGGATGGTTTTAGGATGTCCTTAACTCCTCTGGTTTTCATTTGTCATCACTTATGTTAGTCCGACCTCCTTCATTACTTATGGGTTTAGCTTGTTGCATCTACAATGTTCTCACCTTCATAGAATCTACCTGTTCATTTTCTGGTCCACCTTGGTTTCTAACCCTTCCCAAAAGCTTATGGCCCCTATAGTGAGAATAGAGCCAAATGGGCTGCAAACATTGCTAAGTCATGATGACACGACTGACATGCTCTCCAGGGTTGGTTGGTTAGGGTTTATACCGTTTTTTAAGGGATTTAACATAGAAGTGGCCCAAACATTTTCCAAGAATTTTGATGGTACCAAGGTTAAGGTTGGGGATGTCCAGTTGTAGGTTGATGATGAATTTATTGTTCGGGCCACGAGTCTTCCTCAGTTAGGGGATAAGTGGTTCAAAAACATGAAAGTGAAAAATATCTCGTGGCAGTCTCTATTGGCATCTAAGCATTCGCGATACCATATAAAGGGTATGCAACTAGAATTATTTCATAGCAAATGAAACAATCTCTTGTTGATAATTAAGAAATTTGTTACTTGTGAGGGATGCTACGACCTTGTTTTCTATTTCCATATAAAATTGCTCATGACTTTTCAGGGGTTTCATTTAAGCCTACCCTTCTATTTACACAGGAGTCTGCCAAAAATGTCTAAATTTTACCAACAACCGAGTCAAAACCCTAAAACCAGTCTCTTTCGTCATGGTCTTATTCGTACCTTAGTTGAATTTCATCTTACTAGTACAGGGGACAACTGGGAAAGCTTTCTGGTAAGAAATCAATTCTTACCCCAACATAATGACCCTATCATCGATTTAACTCAGGCCATTGAAGAGTCCTTTTCTCCTCAGAATTTGCCTCGAGAGGTTCATATTGAGATCCAACTTCATGATGATCTCATTATGTCGCTCGATGACCAAACAAATGTAATACCTGTATCGCGAATGACATGGAAGAGAAAATGGTTTGTTCCCAAAAGGTCTTTAGAAACAATCCTTAGCTGATTGAAGAACCAACTGTTGGGTTATGTTGATCAGCAGTCGCAACCCATGTGCCCAAGGATTGATGAGAAACCCAAGGAGAAGGGTATTCGAACTAGACAATTACAAGATGTCTGTGAAATCAATTTTAAAAATAAAATAAATAATAACAATAGAAGATCGAGATTCTTCTGAAAACACAAGTGAAGACTGTGAAGAAGACAATCACATTCAGTATGAATTTGTTTCGAATCTACCTCATTTCCTTCAAAATTGTGAAGGGTTCTGAGGAATTCAGGCTGATTTAAAAGAAAAACTTGTGCAAGAAAAACCCTCAGATGCAGACCAACAACAGTCAATCCCAAATTTGGAACCTGAGTGTTGTTGTGACTTCCTAGCATAGACAACATATTATGCGAATGTACCATATTTAAAAATGCGCCTCAACCAGGTAATGAGACAAAACATGGAACTTGAAAGGGATAACCAAAAATTGAAGATTGAAACACATCAAAGCATGTCTCGGGCAAGTAAAAAGCCTAGAAACTCTGGAGATATTGTCGTTAAAAAATCAACGAATGTCAATATTACTATTGGATCAGAAATGCACACATCTTCATTTTTGAATGCTTAATTTGGGTAACGATATTTATGGCTTTATTTCTGTTGAATTGGTTTTCTTTAGCACTAGTTGTTTTTTTTATTATGATTGTTGTTAGACTAGCTACATAATCATAGATTTTATAACCAATCTTAATTTAGTTGATATGATTTCTAGATTTATTTTTTATTTTTTATTTCAGGTCTCTAAATAAACTGAAGTATGTCATATACGTTGCCTGGCTAGTGGAGATCATGGAGTGTTTTATTTTATTTTATTAGTAATAGAATCTATCTCAAAATAGTTGGTGATATATTTTTGGTTGCTATAACAAACTTTGTATAAGTTGTTATAAATATTGTTATTATAAACTTAGATTAGGATTTGATATTCCAACCTCTCTATTTTTAAAAATATTTACCTCTATCCTGTGGATATGAGAGTTGATCATTGTTTTGTTTAAATACTCATTTTGTTTTGAAATCAAGACATGGTGAAAGATTATGGGAAAATGGACCAGTGATTATTTTGAAGGATATGGAATTATATGTTACTGAAGGCTTTTTCCCTGTGAGTCTAATGGTTTTGTTTTCATTATAATATATTCCATTATGGTTCGTATTCTTCTAGTGATTAATAGTGGATTGATTAAAACTCAACTTTAGTCTATTTTGTCAATACATTGTTAATTGCTATCATCTATATATTAATTATGTCAACTTTTAATAGTTCATTGTCCCAAATTGTTAAGATCCTTGTGATTGTATCATTTTGATGCAAATCTTGAATTATATTGAGTTTATTCATATGCTTTGAATTTGCAAAGACTTAATTGTTCAATTGAAATTCTTTTCTTATAGTCATTGGTCTATCATATCTTCACAAAGGATCAGATTTTAAAAATTGGTCTTTTTGTATCATAAATGAGATTTTAATTGTCAGTTGAAGTGATTTTCTTCGGGCACTTTCATAATCTTGGAATTTCACAACCTTTTGTCATAGATTTCTCTTAACATACAACTTGCAGGAGCAGTTTTATACGAGTTTATTCATATGATTCGAATTTGTAAAAGATCGAATTGTTCAAATTGAAATTCTTTTATACATTATTCATCATATCTCACAAAGGATCAGATTTTTAAAATTGGTCTTTGTATCATAAATGAGATTTTAATTGTCAGTCGAAGTGAATTTCTTCAGGCACTTTCATAATCATTGAATTTCAACCTTTGTCATATAGATTCTCTCTTAACATACAACTTGCTGGAGCAGTTTTATACACAAAGGCACAACCACATTTTCTCTTTTAATATTGGCCAATTATAGGATAGCGATTTTCTTTTTTGTTGTTTTGATATATATATATATATATATATATATATATATATATGTATATATATATATATATATATATTGAATGTAGATTGACATTTAGCTTAAATAATTTATTTATTTAAGTCAAAACATTATCATACATTCATTTCTCTTTTAGTTTCAAGGTTAAAATTAGATTAGTAGTGTGTTCTAGATCTATTTTCATTTTTCCTGAGATTTGGTTCTCTTGTACAACTTTAGTTTACAAGGTTTCTCGTAAATAGTGCACCTATTTATTTGTATATTTTGTATATAAAAAGTGTGAGTAGTGAATGTATATAGTAGATCTTCGTTAACGAATAATTAGTTATTTTATTTTCGTAGTCTAGATTAGATCCCTTTATCGGCTAACGGAGTCGTTAAACCCGTCAGGTGAGTTACTTCAAACAACTTAGGTTAACTTCGACAACCTTGGACTAGACTCTCCCTTCCAGTTGATGAGCGTTCACATATGCGTGTCAACACACCTGGGGAGACTCTCTAAATGAGCAACCAGAATCCACACAATGTTTCAATAACCAACACAACGTGTAACGATGGTAGTGTTTCTCAATCCAGATTTTGAGACATCTAGAACATGTGGCTCTTGCAATTCCACAGATCTTTTGTTGATCAAGTTAAATGTCAACACTTTGATTTTTACTCATTAACTTTATAGAGTGTAAGTGGTCATTAATGTGACTATCATTAAGTTTTAAATAATGTAGATTAAATCAAAACACGAAGATAATTACAGGGAACCCACTCCAACCTGTTTCACAAATTCATGGAATCTTTCTTCTCTTAAATCCTAGAATCGATTTTTTGTTTTCCAATGTATGTTCAGTTGGAGGACCAACATCAACCATGTTTGTTATTGTATCACCAGAAGACTAACATTACCCATGTTTGCTATTTTTTTATTTTCTGTATAGGGGAGAGTTTCTCCTTTTTTGCTTCCATATATTTGGAACTCTCGGTCTATGGTTTAGATTCACATTAACCTATGCTTCCAATTGGCCACAACTACTTCAACAAGTGCCAATTTTATATAACCTGCTCTATTGAATGAGAGGAAGCTTCCTCCAATTAAAGTTACATCGTTAGACATTTAATAACCTGGTAACCTGCAAAGCACAAGAACAATAGGAAAGGAAGAAAAGATTAGCAAGGAAACCAAAGTATTTGAGTTCTCTTGAAACAATTTTTGGTTCAAAGAGTTGCATGATACTGAAATATTTCCTTCAGGAGTTGCAATATATTGCTTGCTTAAGGATTTCCTTCACAAAGTTCCATCGTGGAGTGATGTAGTTTATAAATTTCTTTATGTATGTTTATTTTAGAAGTAAACAAGTTCAATGTTTTAATTTTAACCCTTCATATTCAAAAAAA
>SNQJ01S0223123.1:0-14887 GCA_010110895.2 Picea sitchensis
AATAACCATCCTTTTGTCATATAAAAGGAGGTGTTGGGGTCTCATTTCACATCTAAGCATAAGAACAATGAAACTCTACCCAATTTCACTTCCCCTCCTTGCCCAAGATATTGTTGCCTTTTGTGAGATATTGCCTCAGTCCCTTCTTCCTCCATTCAACCCATTCCCTTCCATTGAGGTGATCAGAAGGTCGAGAGAAGAAGACCATTCAAGGTGCACTTGGAGCATGGTAAAGAGGAGCCTGGACCAGGTTCACGAAATGGTGGTCGACACAGATTGCAAGTTGTAATCTTTGTATGGTGAATAAAAGAATCACATTTTCCTATCCCAAATGATGGTGTTTTGTGTATTTTCATTGATTTATACTTAGAATTTAATATTTAACCCTAACTTATGAATAGAATAGCATGCTTGTAGTCCCTTTTTGCCTATCTTTGGATGCAGGTCAGTCGTGGGAGGAGACGTGCAGTCAATGGAACTACCAAGCTTGAGGAGATCATCACCAGACGTGGGATCAAAGGTATAGTTACCCGATCTCTTCTCTTATTTTCTTTCTTTACATTAGTTTTGGTATGATTGGGGTAGAGTAAAATAGATTGACTTTTAGATGGTTATTCGCTCTGTCTACATCTTGAACCCTGGTGTAGTTAAAGGGGAGTTTTTCTCGCTAGCAGAACTGGCAACCATACTGGGGATTTCCTCTAGGGTTTTTTAGGGGATTTTGAGCTGTTTGATTGATTTGTTTTCCTTTCAAGTTTCTTTCAAGTTTTCTGAGTCTGTCAAGGGATTCTGGTCACCTCCAGGGTGCATACCAGTTGTCCCTGCCCAGTAAGACTGCCTGGTCTTTTTTTTTTTTTGAAGAGATACAGAGTTGTACGCACCCTGTATTGGATCAATCCATGTACATATGTGCTCTGCTCAGTAAACAGACCACGTACATATGCAGACTGCTCAGTAAATAGACCATGTACATATGCAGGCTACTGATGCAACAACCCGCGTCTTTGTTTCATGAAAGTTTTTGAAAAAAGAGGGAGTTTACCTCTTTCCTGATTGCAGTTCTCACTTCTCAGGGCTTTCTTGGATCAGTCTAGAGTCTCTATTTGTGGCCATAGCCTGGGTATAGGTTTTGGTTTACTTGTTTTCTTTGTCTTCTTGTGTTTACCCTAAAAAGGTTTTAAGCAAGTTGTTGAGTTGTAGATCTACCTTCTTGGTTTCTTGATTGAATCCCTGCGATCCACAGTGGGCTAAAGGTTTTTTCCAGTCTTGTTTCAATTTTCTTTTTATCCTTTTTACTTGCTTTGAAAATAGAAAAAATATTTACTTCAGTTTTTCTCTTTAAAGCAATTAAAAAAAGAGAATTTCATTTCTTGCATTTTAGTTTGGTAAAGTAGTTAAAGTCGATTATTTGCAAAAAGGAAAAAGAGTTTGTCTTTCAAGTTCTTCTTGATTTCGTGAAACATAAGTAGCTTGTAGTCAACTGAAAGCAAGTTTTAGGTTTTCTTTATAAGATCTTGAAAAGTAAGTTAAGAAGAGTTGAGTTTATAAAGAGTTAGTTACAAAGCTTTGCTTTTAAATTCAAAGTAATTTTGCTTTCAAGTGCTTTAATTTTCTCCTCCTTTTCATCTCTTTATAACACCATAAGTTTCACTACCATACCTTGTGAGTAAATCAAGCCTTTAAAAAGAATGCTTAATCTAAAATACACTAGACTTTTCTGTTTGTAGGGTTCATAAACTAGTTTAGGGTTTTAGGGCCTTGAATTAGGTTTGGAGAGGAAACTCTTCAAGGCCGTTAAATAAAAAATTGGAGTCTGAGTTAGGGAGTGCTTAAGTCTGGTGTCGTAAAAGTTATCCGGGACCCCCCTCTAACACAAGGGATAAACACAAGGTTGTGTGAGGAAAGGCAGATGAGATAACCCCTCCAGCGTTGGACTTAATGTAGTGGAGATTGTATATTGAGGGTCTTTCTCGGGAACAATACCGATCGCATTTGCCTACGAAGCTTCGTGGACCTCGAATCTGTTCGAGATCCTCAGTTGTCTTCTAGACCACTTGCTTTCGATACCTTTGAAAGGCTTCAGACTTGTTATTCTGCTCATTACGATCTGCCCGACTGTCGACTGTACCCGTCTGGTAACTGACTGTGAGTTGGCAACCTAGTTGCCCATATTATAGGGACTTACACAAGTGACTTTGGGGGTATATCGTGGTACCTTGGGCCGACATCGGATTACGCTTCGTAGAGTATACCCGTAGGGTGCTTCCGTGTTCGAGTTGCACTTACACCGGTTAGCTGCTGCTCTAGTGTCGATTGGCGTAACTATCCTTCCTACTAGATAGTCATCTGCTTGATTTGCCTTTAGGAACTTTTAGTGTGTGCTATGTGCTCCCTAGTTTTCCATAGTGAGTTAGTCAGTCATTACTTTGGGTCTCTCACCTAAGGTGGTAGACCGCCCACTCCATCGGTCGTGAGGACTTTTCGATCTTTCACCTAGAAACGTGGAGCCGCCTCTTTATAGGTGTTGTTTTTATACCACTGGTTTGCCAGAGTCAGTGGGTGAGAATTTTACGAACTTGAACGATCCCGCAAGGGGAGAACCTGTGCATAATATCTTCATGGCTAAATTTCCTGACGATACCAACCAAGGAACCCATTCACAAGGGGATTCTTGTGCTTTTCCTTTCTTCATAAATGCTGGTGTCGCTTTGATGGCCACTTTGTACATTCTTGGGTTGAATGTGGGACTACTAGTCTAGTTAGGTACCATTCCAAATGTCCCAAATGATCTTGACGCTTCTTAGTTAAGAACCTTATGTCATGGGCACCATGTTGATGTTCCTTTGTCAACAAAGTCTTCTCCTCCTCCTTCTCTCGTCTCTGGTGAAAGTATAGTTACTAGTAACCGTAAGTCTAAATGAAATGGAAAGAGGATGAATATGAAGAAGAAATCACCAACCTTTGCGAGTCATGTTGGAGATAGGTCGTTAACCTCTGCAAGTCATGTTGAAGACCACCACCCAAACTTTGCAAGTCATGCTGGGGGTAAACAACCAACCTCTGTTAGTCATGTTGGAGAGTTGTCAACAACTGATGCGAGTCATGTTGGGGGAAAACACCTAACCTCTGCAAGTCATGCTGGGGGGAAAAGTCCAGTGACTGCTAGTCATACTGGTTAAAGGTTTGTAGCCTCTGCGAGTCATGTTATTAACCAATCACCAACCTCTGCAAGTCATGTTGGAGATGTGTAACCAACTACTGCTAGTCATGCTGGGGGCATTGATTTTGTTGAGAAACATAGACAGATAGGACATAAGCCTAAGTTCCCTTGTAAGCTTTGCAAGGGATATCAACTTACTCATTTGTGCCCTGAAATTCCAAAGGTACGAAGATTGTGGTGCCTGTCTGCAAGCTCTTCTGAGGTTTCCTCATAGTATATTCAGCCTTTGGTTGATGAAGTGGTCGTGCTGATGCAATCTTCGACTGATCCCACTCCTCTTTTGGGGGGCGATGTGCCTTCAGACCATGTTGTCTCACAGGCTATTCAACCATTGGTTGAGAAAGTGGTCATGCCGATGCAATCTTCGGCTGATCCCACTCTTCTCTTCGAGAATTTCGAGTCTACTAAAGCGGTCACGCCGATGCAATCTTTGATTGATCCCACTCTTCTCTCGAGGAGTGATGTGTCTACCGACTATGTTTTTAGCATTTCCAGTTCAATACTTTCAGAACAAGGGGGCATTCCGCTCGTTTCAAGAACACCCCCTCCAAGCCCTAGGATGGTTTCCCTTGATTGGAATGACCTTGCTGAGCCTCGTCTTCCTTCTTCTGCACCATTTCAAGTAAGGTTTGAAGTTAATTCAAATAACATTTACCGATGTATTGTAGATGAAGGAGCCTCCACAAGTATTTTATCCTCCTCGGCTTGGCAAGCTTTGGGTTCTCCCGAGCTTGTGACTGTTTCGCATGAGCTGTTGGCTTTTGATAGATGTGCTAGTGAATATTTGGGGATTCTTCCTCAGTTTTCTAGCTCATTAGGTGGGAAGATTTTCCTTGTCGATGTTATAGTGGTGCAAGTCCCGTTAGATTTCAATATATTTCTCGTGCGTGATTATGTATATGCTATGAACACTGTGGTGTCTACACTCTTTCGGGTGATGCATTTCCCTCATAATGGAAGCATTGTCACTGTTGACCAGTTGGCATCTGATAATCACCATCCTAATTCGACGTTATTTAAGGCTGCCCCTTTATATGTTCCTAGTGTTTGTGTAGACTCTACCCCGCGGGACTCCCTCGTGAGCACGCTTTGTTGTCTTTAAAGCTCGCTTTAAATTATGAAAGCAACATCCGATGAGACTATATTTATTCTTTTTGATCTCGTCTGGATTAACTGAGAAAAGTAACCCCTTGGAGTCTTGTTTAAGCCCTTTTCAGACTCTCTAAACATGAAAAGATTGCCAAGCAATCTTGTTGACCTTCACGCTCGTCAAAATCAAATTTGAAGGCACATATGTCTGATGATAGTTTACCCCTTTTTCGGTCCGGATGACTAATTTCACGAATAAATGTATGTTCTAGGAACTTCGGTTCACTAGAAGAGTATTCTCGGGCGTAAGTTTAACCCTTTTTCGGGCCCGAGGGACTAAATCTTTGAAAAAGGAACATTCTCCTTAGTTGTGGTTTATCACCTTTTTTGGGCCTGGGAGATTACTTACGAAAAAGGAACCCCCATGGAGTCCATAGTTAAGCTCTTTTCAGACTCCTTAAAATTGAAAAGATCATCGAGTAAACTTGTTCCTTCACACTTGTTAAATTGGTTCATAAGAACATCTACTGGCATGAGTTTAACCCTTTTTCTAGCCTGTGGATTGTAGCGAAAAAAGGTACACCTCGGGAGATTCATCTCGCCGGGAGAGTTCTTCTTAGTAACTTTAATACTTTTTCGAGCTAAGGAGACTAAACTCAAAAAAAGGCCGTGAGTCCATAGTTAAGCTCTTTTCAGACTCCTTAAAATTGAAAAGATTTTCAAGTGATCTTGTCTTTGTCACACTCGTTAAAATGGTTTTGAATAGACGTCTTTTCGGTGCAAGTTTAACCATTTTTCGAACTGACTAGATTATCTCCGAAAAAGGTACTGCTTGGAGTCTGCTTTTACATTTTTTCATACTCTCTACACGTGAAAAAACTACCGAGCTTACCTTCTTTGGGCTCGTAAAACTTACATAGAAGGGGTCTCATTGTGTCTTGCTTAATCACATTTGCATCTTTACGTCTTTGGCCTAATGTTGGCTCCATGTTGCTCTCAACTAAACCTTTGAAGCATGCCTTGTACGCAAGCCTTGTAGCACTTCTTGATTCTATGAACTGACATATTGACCCATGGAGGAATTTTCCCCGAGTGTCCTTTTCCTACAGATGTCTCCTTACTCTGAGCATTAGTATGTTCCTTGCGCTTGAAACTAGTATGCTTACTCGCGACACTCGTTCCTCCTTTGTAACGTAGCATTCTTTTATTCTTTTTTCAAGCTCCTTTAAAAAATTGAAAAAGACAAAAAAATCAAATATTCCAAAAAGAGGGGACGAGAAATATGTATTCTTTTTCATCAACACAGAGAGTCTCCCTTGGAAAAAGCACATCCTTCTATTTTTTCATTAAGCATTGGGATCTAGTATGACCTTAGGAATCTTTTCTCGCTACATAGAGTTGTGTCATCCTTCGTTTGGTTACTCTTCCAAACACATGGAGAGTTTGCGTTGCCTCCTGCATCGTGACCTTATGTCAATGTCATGCTGCCTGAGTCTGATCATCTTTCGTGCTTTTGTCCAAGGGAAGTTTGTCTCTTGAATTCATGAGTCAAAATTTCCGCAATTTGTCTCTTGAATTCACGAGTCAACCATCCTGAGAGTCCAGTCAAGTCCTGATTCAAAATCGACTAAGTTTTCTTCCTGATCATCAAGATCCTCATGTCTTTTTCCCGACGAGTCGTCAAAGACCTCGGGGTAGTGAGTTATAGACTCCCATTATACTCCTACCTGAGTTTTGAAGATCTCGAAGTTATTACTCGAGATGTGAAGACCTCATCTCCAGCCATCAAGCATCAATAACTTCTTGAAGATGGATACTATACTTGTATATCTTCAATTCATTTTGAGATGCAGATCCACGGTGTAGTGCTTGCAGCTACACTTTATATAGTTATATGACATGGATCTGCAGTGTATTTGATTGGCATTCGTGATTTAGTTCATCTTGAGCATGGGTATGCCTGCCTCAGAGAGACAATTGTTGTTTTGCAGATGGCATCTCCCGAACTTTGGTTCCGGGCTCACTCGATTTCGTACATTGGTGAAGATATTGTAATGTATTTAGGCCATCAATTGCTCTTTTGACCTCACACATTAGGGGGCATCTGTTATAGCCCTAAAATGCCCTATTCATGCATACATGGCCTTGGCCCTCTTACTTGCGTATTTTTCCAAAGCACTGCTGATAAGCTCTTCTTAAAAACCATTTTTTAGAAGATGTACGCACCTTGCACCATTACAGCTCATGTAAATACTCTTGTTGTACCACTACAACTAGCGTACATATGCTTGTTGCACCATTACAACCCGCGTATGCTTGCAAAAGTTGCAAGAAATTCGTTGAAATTCACAGGCTATTGGAAGTTTCCCAACTAATCCACCTGCTATAGCCCATCACCCAATCGAACAACCATCCTTTTTTCATATAAAATGAGGTGTTGGGGTATCATTTCACATCTAAGCATAAGAATAGTGAAACTCTGCCCAATTTCACTTCCCCTCCTTGCCCAAGATATTGCTACCTTTTGTGAGATATTGCCTCAACATTCCCTCATCTGCCCCTTCTTCCTCCATTCAACTCATTCCCTTCCATTGAGGTGATCAAAAGGTTGAGAGAAGAAGTCCATTCAAGGTGCACTTGGAGCATGGTAAAGAGGAGCCCAGACCAGGTTCGAGGAACAGTGGCCAACATAGATTGTAAGTTGTAATCTTTGTATGATGAATAAAACAATCACATTTTCCTGTCCCAAATGATGGTGTTTTGTGTATTTTTATTGATTTATACTAAGCATTTAATATCTAACCCTAACTTATGAATAAAATATCATGCTTGTAGTCCTTGTTTGCCTATCTTTGGATGTAGGTCAGCCATGGGAAGAGACACGCAATCAATGGAACTACCAAGTTTGAGGAGATCATCACCAGACGTGGGATCAAAGGTATAATTACCCGATCTCTTCTCTTATTTGTTTTCTTTACATTAGTTTTGGTAGGTTTGGGGTAGCGTAAAATAGATTGAATTTTAGACGGTTATTCGCTTTGTCTACATCTTGAACCCTGGTGTAGTTAAAGGGGGGTTTTTCCCGCTAGCATCTAGGCACTTGAGGGCCCTTCTTCATGCCCTTGGACTATCCATTCCATGCCACATTAGATCTCACACATTTGGAGGCATGTGTCACACATTTGGAGGCATGTGTCACACATTTGGATGAGGTTATCCTTCTCCTTGAAGAGTTGGTGGGGCTCTTTATGACTGGGCATATGGGTTCATGGCATGTTTTGACTTAGTCTTACCTAGATCCACTACTCCTCTTTCTCTATTGGTCCACACATGTCATTTTTTGGATTATTTTGCACACATGTTGAGGAATATTATTGGATTAAATGGGGTCATCCCGTATTTTCATGGAGATGGTTGAGTGTTGGTCACACTCCATATGTTGAGGCCCTGTATCGTGGATCCACTTACTTGATTTGAGCATGATGTCCACTTTGGAGGTTACTTTGCACATTGTAACATGCTTGTTGATGGGATATCTCACCTTAGAGAAAATCTAGGAGGTTCCAAACCCTAGATATAGGGTTGCATTGCATATTTTTAGGGTGGCCTAAATTCAAGATCAAATATCTTTTGATAGAGTGCCTAGAATTCTACCAGATCAACACCATGAGATGCAGAGTTGGCCGCAAGATTTCAAAAATGTGGTCATGATAGAAAATCAAGAAAAAACGACTCAATTATGGTGCTTCTAAAATCTGTCATGGAAAAATTTTGCCACAATTTTGACAACTCGTTGCAGGATTGCCCCACATGTTTTGCTTGAGCATTTTACTTATTTGGAGAGGTCATTGTTGATATGTGCCCATGGTGAAGAGAACCCTAGCTCTTGAGGCCACTTGGCCCATTTTTTTATACATATGTTAGGGGTCGTCCACCCTTGGAGAGCTACACATCCACCTTTGAGGAGATGTGAGAGGCTTTCATTTCCCACTTTGAGGGGTTGGTAGTGGATATATCCACTTGGATGCCTTTGGAGGTTAGACATTGCACCTTTGATTCATCTCTTCCCTCTTTGATGGAGACGTCACACTCTCTTGGGTATATTTTCATTGGAGTATTGTGCACGTGGCTTGACCACCTCATTATTTTATGTATTGTGGATTAGTAACTTGGAGGAAATAATTATTTACTCCTCTATAGGCTAGATATAAGGATCTCACAACAAATATTGTTATTATGTTGTAAAGAAAGTTGAACTAGACTCTGTTGAGGCCGAAACTATAATGTTTTGGTCACAACACTTCAAACCTCGTAAGGCTAGGTGAGGTAAGGCAAGAATGATACCCTGGATTTAAAGCCTTAATAAAAATGATACAGACTTTATATTCATGAAGCCTTAACATAAAAGTTCTTATTCAAATGTTTTTATATTTTCAATTTTTTTTTTTATAAAAAATTTGAAGTTTTATTCAAAATAAAGTGGAATAAAACATATATATGTATGCTATAAAGAACTATAAAGAATGAAATAAACATAGAATACTTTAAATATAAATGTATCGAATGGATACTTAAATCCAAAATGCTCAAAGAATGTAAAAAAATAAAGAAATTTCAATAGTATTAAATGATGAATAGAAAACACACACACACACACACACACATATCAAGAACGGAAAATAAATCACTTAAATAGTGAAAATAAACTCAACAATGAAATAAATGCAATGATTATTTTATTGATCGACCCATATACCAATCTTGGGCATAATAATTTCTTCGAGTTCCTATGAGAACTTGGACCAAAGAAAACTTTAGAATCGCTATATGTAAATAAAATCATACAAGGACAACTAGGTGCCTAAGAAAAATAATATGATCTAACTCGGACCACTTCAAGTAGTGTGATGCACACAATTTACAATTTGCATAATGTACCACTGATTAGCACTAAAACAAATCCAGAACTTCTAAAAAAAGCAAACAATGCAGAAAAATAAACAACCTCAAAAGAGAAGACCAAATCAGTCTCACTTTGTCTTTCTCTACCACTTTTCAATAAATCCCTCTCTATGTATGAATTCCCTTTGCATTGATCTATGCTTCTCCTTTTGTATTCTCTTCCAGTAGTGATTTTTTTTCAACCATTTTATTTTACTTAATAAATGTTTACGGGAAACGAAGGAGAAAGTAGAATCATTGAATCTTTAATTAGTAAAGAACCATGGGATTATATTTGCGACTTTACATAAGATAGGTAAAAGTCCCACTTGACTCATAAATTAGATAAAAATTATGTCTCACACCATATATACGTACCCTTGTAACTCCACTTGTTTTTTCAAGACAACATGCATAAAATAATGTGCACACCTTGGCAATAACATGTATGAACAACCATCAAGATATATCACCATCATAACTTTGCCCCTCCATATATCAAGACAAGTTTAAGATATAACATTTGATCTTCAAAAATATGGTAGGAATCGTAGCTTTTAGTCAAAAAATTTAATCTATGATCCAGTCAAAATCAAGTGCATACCATCAATATGACCATAATAAAAACAAAAACACCAATACTGAGACAATTATGGGTGCATGTCCAACTGTGAAATCTCCCTCATAATGTCTCATTCTCTATGTAAAATCCCTCTATATGTATGAATCCCATTTGCATTGATCTCTGCTTCTCCTTTTGTATTCTCTTCGAGTACTGTTTTGGGTTCAACCATTTTATTTTACTTAAATATTTACGAGAAATGAAGGAGAAAGTAGAATCAATGAAATTTTAATTAGTAAAGTAACTATGGGATTATATTTGTGACTTTATGTAAGATAGGCACATGTCCCATTTGACTCATAAATTAGATAAAACTTATGTCTCACATCATATATATGTACCCTTGTAACTCCACTCATTTTTTTCAAGACAACATGCATAAAATAATATGCACACCTTGGCAATAACATGTACGAACAACCATCAAGATATATCACCATCATAACATTTTCCCTCCATATATCAAAACAAGCTTAGGATATAATGTTTGATCTTCAAAAATATCATAGGTATTGTAGCTTTTGGTCAAAAAATTTAATGTCTGATCCAATCAAAATCAAGTGCATACCATCGATATGGCCATAATAAAAATAAAAACATCAATACTGAGACAATTATGGGTGCATGTCCAAATGTGAAATCTCCCTCATATTGTCTCCTTTTGTCTTCTTAGTGTCTGCTTTTGAGTGAGCAGAGACAAACTGGGAAGACTTAGTGCTAGGGGATTTGACAAGAGGTTGTTTTCCCTTTTCATCGCATGTCAACTTTAATGAGGAAGACTTGATATCAATGGGTTTTTGGTCTTGAGCAAATGAATTGACATAGGTAGCAACATGGGCAATGATCGACACAAGCAATTTCTTATGACTGCTTGGCCAATTGGCAATCCGAGAGGTAGGTTTGTTTGGGTTTTTCCCCATCGATCATTTGCGGGGTCTAGCTAACTTGAGGGATAACTTCTATGTTGGGGCGAGGCTACAAGGGGGCATTAGTAGGTATAAAAGGTTGAGGGAAATATTGCCCACCCAGGAAAATATGCCCTATCTATGCTAGTTGATTGAATTCATCATAATTTGCATCAAAATGTATAGAAAACCTTATCCTCTTGTTCCTCCTTTCTTGGCAAATGACATTAGGTCTCTTGCCATGTCCTCTTTTGGATCCACCGGAACCTTTGCTAAAGAAACTCATGTAGAAGTATGCATAAAAAATTGTCATTCTCCATACCATAAACATTTAAAACTTTTAACATACTATCAACTGCATGCAAATATAAATAGATAGTACTTTGCTAAATGTTCATTTATACAATTAAATGATGTTTAGGGTTAGGAAGTGTGATTCTTGAAAGGATGGAATAATAATGAATTGCATGCAGACTTTACAGAGTACAAGCTTAGTTTACTCCGAGCATTTATTTTCTTTTGTCAAAGGCACTTTATTATTTGATAGAGCTTGAATACCATTCCTTGTTTTCTCATTATTTGTACAATTTTTTTTTTCTTGCATGCAAGCGACAGTGAAGAAAATAATGGATTTAATAGTATACCCAAGTACTAATTTCAGTTGGAAATATTTCTTTGAAACAGAGCTATGATGGGATTAAAATATGCGGCCTTGAAACCCAATCAATTTTTTATGTGCTTGATATATTGTTGCCATGCATGCTTGTTTCTCATTAAACATAGTGTTGAGTATGAGTAACAGAGGCAAGTGATGTACATGAACATCAACTTTATTTATGAGCAAATACATTGCAACGCAGTTAAGCTCAGAACAACACTTGGGTATGGGGAAAACCATGGGGAAAATCGTGGGGAAAACAAAATAGAATGGGGCAACAACTCTGTTCTCTTTTTAAATTTGAATTAGGTTTGCATGGGAAATTCTAAACACGTTCGACCATGGCGAAAAATGAGAGAAATAGAGTGATTTAAACTGGAGTAGAGCCATCGAGAACTTTAAATAATGAACAATAAGCTACCATAACTATCCTATACATCTACATCAACAATAGAATTACATAATTTGACTTCAGACATTGACAATTCACTTTTGTTGTGCGTTATCACCTCACACTGGATCAACTCCTTAAATTTCTCTATGAATTAATCGCAAGCTACAAGTTCTATACCATATTTTAGTTTGAATTTAAAGCCTAAGAGTAAGGTGGCCTTCCAACTCCACTACTAGCTTCTGGTGCCTGCAGAAATGGCAAACCTCATCAACCAACTCTCATACCCTAATATATCCCAAAGTTTGTCATCCGTGAAAACCTATCAATACTTAATGTGTTCTGTAAACTCCAACACATCGTCGTTAATGCTAAATGGAAATCGATTACATGTTGCATATACCAATATTCAACTATATTTTGTATAATGAACTCAAACCATATCACATTGCATTACTAACGTCTCATATGAACTCATAACATTTGGTCGTAGACCTTACCATAGGTGTTATAACATTAAAACCTCACTTAATACCTCGATGCCATAACAAACAATAAAATATTATACATTAAGACTTGTGCCATAACAAGTTGTCAACCTTATATTTGAGTGCATATATTATATAGTTCAAAACCTTTAACCAAAGCCATATTGTCAATATAACTTATACAACATCCTATATGACATGCAATACCAAATTGTATAACTTAATGCCATCATTACCTTAACGTGCCTCTCAAAAATAAGCCACAAGTTATCACCACCTTGGTCTATTTTCACATTGGGCCCAATGCATGGTTAGTGCCTTATAATGTAATTTTTGTATTGTAATTTGAAACCAAGACTCATACTTTTAACCAACCATCATGCCAAATTGATTGTTCTTACATGATTAACATAAACCTTATCACATAAACATATGAATAATTTCCATTGAATGGATCCAAAAACTTTGTCCAAGCCATTTTTATCTCAAGAGATATGACATATACATGATTTCAAAGAAAGCCGAAACACCTCCTAATGGGACCCTTGCCTACCTTCATATTACTTTTCATAAATAATAATTAGGAAAAGTATTGAGGAAATATTTTGTTCTGAGACTTCCAAATATTTGTAGGTTTTTTTAATTGGTTGGGCTTTGAGTCAACAAACTCTATATAAAGAGTATCCCTTCCTCATTCATACTCATGGTTGAATTTTTAGAGCTTCCACTCCTTGGAGCTTAATTGACATATCTTTCCTAGAGCATGTAAGCTGACTCCAGTTGACCAAGTGATTTTTTTTTGAGTTGTTTTCCCTCCTTTCTAGAGGAAAGTACATATTCTTTTGCCCATTTGGTTGGCATTGCATTTTAGAGCTAGGAGAGTAGAGCTTTGGTAAATTGGGAGTGATGATTACACAATTGTGACCAAATCACCCATGCCGTCGGATATAGCCATTGAGTGCCCCAATGAGTTAGCTTCTTACTGATCTTCTCCAGTATTTGTTGCCATACCTGCAATTGTAAATATTTGAGGGTTATTGGTATCCCTACATACTTGAAGGAAGACCAATTTTCTATTGTGGGGAATTGAAGAATTTGAGTTATTTCTCTGAATGCTATGGAAAAAATGTTCCAACTGAATATTTTTGTTATTAACTTCTCCGCTAGAATCATCGAGAAAGGAGTCCATAATGATTTTGAGGCGATAAGCAATGGTTTTTGAAGAACCTCCCATGAAGAGGGTATCGTCCACAAATTATGAATGGTTTATATTTTTGTTTCCTCGAGCAATTTGCAACCCAGGAAGATTCCCATTCACACATTCTTGCTCCAAATTTATGCTAAGGGTTTAAACCACAATGATGAAGAGAAGTGGTGAAATGGGACAACCTTGTCAGAGGCTTCTACTTGCTTGAAAGAAGGTTGAAGGTCTATAGTTTATCAGGGGAGCAATCCAAGGTCTGTTGATGCAAGCTAAAATCCATCTTATGAAATTTTGGCTAAATCCAAATTGTTCCATAATCTGAAAAAGAAAGGAATGTCAGACACGATAAAAAGCATTTTTCATATCTAATTTGACAACCATACCTTTGCTTTTGGTTCGATAGCTCATATGTATCGCCTCTTGAACAAGTACTATGTTATCCATAATTTGTCGATCTTGCATGAAGCCACCTTGGTTGGGGGAAATGATCTTAGATAAGACAATTTTTATGTTGAAAAGTCAACAAGAAACATGTGTCTAATTTACTTTTCCCTTAAATAAATTGGACAATAAATACTAATCTATTATCTCATTTATAACTGAGTGAGTTGGAATTGTAACAGAGTTATAAGTGTAGTTAAGTGAGTTAAGCTCAGTTGTACTAGTTGTAACTAAACTTGCACTAGTGAGAGTTCAGTGAATTAATTATTAATTAATTCAAATTCATTGAACTCACATGCAACTGAAGATTCACCACGGTTAACTACATGCATGTCAGATCCAGTGGAGACCTAGTGGAGATAACAGGTGAAAGGGACAATTTGGATATTGGTTGTGATTTGAGTGAAGTGCACTCATGTAATCACACATGCAGTGGATATGCTTATGAGCATGTGCAAACTAGACAATTCAAATTCATTGTGAGAATTATATTTGCAGGGATTGTGCAGAGGAGGCAAGCTGTCTGGACATAGAGAATTGGCACATGTATTTGCTGAGTTTTTGTATGACAGTGTGAGACGTTTGTATTGTACTAAGAGCTCTTGGATTGGAGTTTTGTATGAGATTGTTTCATGATCCATGATATACATAATATATGATAGTGAGGTTTTTAGCTTTACGCTTTCCTGAAAAAACTTCTGTGTTATGTGTTCTTGATATTTCACTTTGTGATCGTGGTTTAAATTTCCGCAAGACTATTAGTAGAAGCAATTATGTATTTAACAATGGCATATAATTGTTAGATCAGGAGGATCGCAAGAAATACTTAATTTGTATTAAAATTTCTACATGGTATCAGAGCCACGGAGCCACGGAAGTGAGGTGCGAACATAATAGTATTTTCGCAGGTCCCGTCTCTGGCTGGGTG
>SNQJ01S0223124.1:0-14939 GCA_010110895.2 Picea sitchensis
GCTTCAGAGAGAGGGACGTACTTCATTTTCAGACTGTAATATGATATTTTGATAGATGAATAAAAGACTGCTTTGAGTATCCTTCTCTAGCTTTCTCGTTTCAGGGGAATCTTGTGAGAAGGGAGGGCCCACCTTCTTCACAATATTCACTCGTTAGTTTTAGAGTGTGTTAGTATAATTTCTGTTTATGACTTGATTAACTTTCATATGCTGAAACACTACTTTTAATGAATTCCGCTTTGCTGAAACACTACTGAAATCTGTCTTGTTAAGAACTTTGGTTTACTGAATGTTACATTCTTTTTGTTATCAATCTTGTGTGATGACTTTATGAGGCTAGCCGGAGACTGGGTTAAGGATTCCTTCTTAGAAAGGAAGGGATCAGAATATCTTGTTCTCTGTAGATTTCCATTATTTCTGCAAGTGTGCTAGCCAGAGACAGGGTTAAGGGTTCCTGCTTAGAAAGGAAGGGATCAGAATGTCCCGTTCTCTGTAGATTTCCATTATTCCTACAAGTGTGCTAGCCAGAGACTGGGTTAAGGGTTCCTGCTTAGAAAGGAAGGGATCAGAATATCTTGTTCTCTGTAGATTTCCATTATTCCTGCAAGTGTGCTAGCTAGAGACTGGGTTAAGGGTTCCTTCTTAGAAAGGAAGGGATCAAAATATCCTGCTCTCTATAGATTTCCATTATTTCTGCAAGTGTGCTAGCCATAGACTGGGTTAAGGGTTCCTGCTTAGAAAGGAAGGGATCAGAATATCTTGTTCTCTGTAGATTTCAATTATTTCTGCAAGTGTGCTAGCCAGAGACTAGGTTAAGGGTTCCTGCTTAGAAAGGAAGGGATCAGAATATCTTGTTCTCTGTAGATTTCAACTATTTCTGCAAGTGTGCTAATCAGAAATAGGGTTAAGGGTTCCTGCTTAGAAAGGAAGGAATTAGATGGCCTTGTTCTCTGCTAGATAGAGTTAACTTTCTCTGCATTACTGTTTTCATGAAAGAGTATTAATCAGGAATAAGGTGCTGAAGTCTCTGCTTGAGAGTAAGGGTCATGTTCTCTGGTTACAGAACAATTATTCTTTCCTATTGCAATTCATCTTTTAATGTAATCCAGGATTTCTTAGATTAATCTTTAAGATCTGCAATAGGTAGGTTGCTTTCCTGTAATTTAAGTCAGAACTTCAGTTCATTCAGGGCAAGTGTGATTAATATAGTTTCCTTTACTGCAACTCTAAGTTGCTTTTGGAATTGAGCATATATAGTGCGTGGTTATCTTTGAAATAACAGACTTCCCTGGGTTGACAATTTATGTATCACTTGATTGTTTGAAATTAATTGAGCAATTATAGTGACCAACACCACTATGGTAGTTGGATGTAATAAATGTGAGAAGGCTCTCTAGAAGGGTCCTAGGAGATAGGGAGAGCTATATAAAGAAGTTTAGGCAATGTAATGAAACATAGTGAAGAATATTGTGATTGTACAAGCAAAGAACCTTCTAAGAAGTCCTCTAATTACTCATTTATTATATCTAACTACCATAGTGGGCCTTATTTAATAATATAGTGGACCTAGTCCACCTTACATTGAATGACTTCCACTATTATCACTATGTTCCCTCTGGGCCCCCCCACTACCTCTCTAGATACCTTACATACAGACTCCGCCACGTCATCGTACGACCTTTGCCACGTCAGCATCCTTAAGGACTGTACAGTCAACATCCATTTTTTTTTTGCCTGTTTGTCATTTCGAACAAAATGCGATATCTCTCTCATCCGACATCTATTTGAACCCAAATGAGTTGTGTTGGGTTCATGATGATGAGCCCTACGCTCTTGTTCGATTTGAAGTGATTTCGAGCACTTTGAATTTTGAGCAAAATTTGATCCCCTGGATCACTTGGTAAACATGATTTTTTTTCAAGTTTTAAAGTTGTCTCTTTGGTTCCTTTTCAACCACAAATTCTTGGTTTTGTTACAAAACTAACTGACATCGAATAAGGTTGTAGAAAACTAACCCTATAATGCTTAATAATTCCTAAACTAACCCTAGGATTTAGCCCTAACTTTGTTCGAGTTCTCTACTAACCCTAACACACCTATTGGGATAGTTAGAAGTGGTTTCTAGTGTCTGATTTTTCTTCTGTCAAGATTGGTTTGCTACAACCATAAAGCTGATAATATCAATGGAACAACCTTTTGTTTCAATCTTACTTTTTGTGCTAGAGTTATTTCTTAATCATTGATGAGTTGAGCTAGCTTTCACTAGCTTCCCTCTTGTTTATTTTATCATATGCTTAGCACTTATATTGCAGCCTTTTCTATCTTTATTGAGCTGATATATATCATTTACTTCTTCTGAAATTAGGGAAAACAAGCTTAAATTTCTTGTCCAACTAACATATTGCAAGTATCCTTAACTTTTATTATGTCTCGAGAAGGTACTTCACTCTCGATGGGTCACTCAACTCATTTGGAAACCCTTGAAACTTCTCAAGACCCATTTCCAAACTCTTCCTATCATATAGCATTGATCTCTAGGGACATCCACTCATACTTATCACTTTCCATCGCAATCCCCCTAGGCTCATCAAGATTCCCCCCTTGAGTTGACCACCTCACCTCTAAAGTGAAGGGAACACCTACCTAAGGTGAAAGTGGGTAGGTTCTCTCCTATTTGTCTCCAATTGGTAGTTGGGTCAGGCTTTTCCCATCCTACAACTTTTGCGATAACATTTTGTCGTCGTTGTTGGGGAGGATTTTGAATCCTCTTCGTGCCCTAACGACACTTTGGAAAGCTATCCCAAATCCTGTCCCCTAGCTTTCCCAGTGAATCCACCCAAGGGATGCTCCCTTTCTACCTTTCTTGATGAACTTATTTTGAAGCTCATTTGGCATCTCCACTCTCCCAAAACCTATGTTTTCCTTTGTTTTCCCCTTTCCCTCCGTTGGCGAGACTTGATCTCACCTAGCGACTCCTTTGAGGTGTATTTTCATTGAATGGAATTATGGCACCATGGGATGAACCCTCATCTAGAACTTTTTGTGACTCGACGATGGAATTTTTACAGATGGAAAAGGAGAAGGCTGCTAATTAATAAATATGATAAGGTAATGATGAATGACATAAGAGAGTTATTTATTGCCCTCGACGCTGAAAAAAGTTATGAAGAATAGAACATGATGAGTTGTGACCTTTTCAAAGATCTTGATGATACTTTATTCCATGACCTCATAAGTAAAGAAGTATCAGAGGAAACCTTGGATATGATAGATCCTCTAGAAGAAAAGTGAGAAAAAAACTATGCACTAAGGATCAAGCCTCTTGTGATGAAGAGGCGATGGAGGGGCATGTCCATAAGAAGAAATAAGAATTATGATAAAGCACAACATATTGAGGAACCACTATATTTTCTCCCGCTTGGTGAAGGCAAGGTTTTCCAACCTTGATCTCCTCCTGCACATAATGTTGAAGAAGCAATCGGTCTCGATGATGAAGAATTTGAACATTTAGTTGAAGACGTCCATGCCTCTAATCCTCCTGCACACAAAGACATATAGATGGTCATTTTCAATCATACTAATGGTCTTATAAAATTACCCTTCGGTATGGTTGATTAGCCTATAGACACTTTCATACAGACTGGTAGACGCATATGGGATCTTGGTTGTCTCATTTTTTATAGAGACCCCATTTATGACATTGATAGTAGCTCTCAGGTAGAGGGGGTGTCATTTTTAGAGGATTGGTATTCATGCGTGTATGATTCAGATAGTTTGTAGCCTAATGATGATATGGTTACAGATCTGTTTCTCCCCTTCAAGGATGACTTGTTACAGCATAATCAGAGTGATATTCAACCATCCCTTGATACATACCTTTTTGAGGATGCAGATTTTTTCTATGAGGAATTTCAACCATTGTGCTCAGATTTTGATAGACACCAGGTCGTGGCCATCCCAAAGCAGTCTGAATTCTGCACTACCAAACATAAGCACTTTCATGTAGAGACTTTGGGCATGTATCTGCAGACAAAGAAGAGACGTTTCCTAAGTATGATGGAGGGGTTCTATCTAAGGTTGTGCCTTACCCCGTTTCCTCTCATTTGGGAAATCATAGGGTTTTCTTGGGATCTCTTGTCCTTTCTTAGCCTTCAAGGATCAGTGATATTAAGATTGAAGATGAAGACAAGCTGTCGTCTATATATGGTATCCCTCTTCATAGATATATTGATCAGGAATGTGGCTACACTTTCAGGAGGGACAATTACGATTATGGTTTCTCTTTCCAAAAAGACTTCCTCCCTCCCACCCATCTCCATGATTTTTATTTCATGATCGATTATATGTCTGTTTATACTCATGAATATTGTGTGCTTAGCTTGTCTTTGTTGTATTACATGATGAAGCACAAGGGGATATACTTTGATGGGATGATCAACTGGTTGCATTGGTTGTATGACTTCGCCTGACATCATCTATTGCTTGATCTTTAGGGCCCCAAGGCCCCCAGGTAAGTAGGTAAGTCATTTTGATTACTTGCATTTGCATATTGATTGCTCATATTAGTTTAGATGAATTTCATTTTCATTTCACTCTACTTGCATATTGATTTCATGCTTAGTTTAGAAGTTTTAAAAAAAATGTCAAAATTTTTCTTTTCTATATTAGTTTTTATTTTGGATTGTTTTATATATGGATAAAGGGTGATAGCACCACCCTAGATGCTCTGATTATTTTGTCTAATTTTTGGCAAGAATAGGTATATTAGGGGATGTTTCGGTTCTCATGCACTCTACAATGAGCACATGTCCCCAAGTAGGAGCCAAATGTTATCCCCATTTTGTGGGATAACTAAGGAGATTATGTCTTGAGGCCCTAAGTTTACATATGTGGAGTGCCGAGAGACTACATGACCAACAATATTGACTTGCACAGATGGAGGCCCTTCTCACCACCATAGAGGTCATATATTTTCAAATGGCATCCGCCACACCAACTCGCTTCCAAGAGGCAATGGGATTTTCTCCATGAGGTACAAGTCAGGTAATACGATAAGTTTTATTTCAATATTTGAGGCATTTGAGTATGTTGTATATTAGATTGCTTCATATTTCATGACATATTTCATGACATATGCTTGGACATTATTTCTTTTTCACCGTTTCACCTTGGTGGTTTACATTGTTCCCTAGTAAGTGGTCTTAATCAGGAATGGGTTTGCTACTAGGAACTCCCTTGAAGAGTCATCATACCATTCCAGACCATACATACCACTTTTCATCACTTAAACCCCCCATTTCCTTATCTCTTGGGATTTTAGGGTGTATTGACCCAAGAAGGGGTTGTCCCTCATTCTATGGGAAGAAGGGGATGAAGTCCCAGATGAATTATTCTTGGGTAAAAAATAAAATCCTATATATAAACCTTCCAGATGATTCACCCATGGATCCTCGAAGAAAGCAATGAAACACTTATCTGTAAGAAAAGAGGGACCCAAAAGAAAAAATGATAGAATGCTTAGAGGGTTAGTTGGAGGATAGGATGTCTCATCACGAGCAGGCCTATCATGATCATGGGTCTCTAGTGGTATGACATTACCATCATCTGGCCACCAAGCTAGGGTAGTGGCTCTCAGTTGCACAACTAAGAGAAAGGGGGTCTCATCACAAGCCAACCTTCTCATTTCCGCAAGGTATTTGTGAGTGACACTGTCATTATATGGACACCACACCAAGACAGTGGCCTTAAAAACATCCTTAAAACATCAAAGAAAAAAAGAATGGAAAAATGATGGGCTTGGAAAAACTACATTTGCAAATGAAGGTGCCAAACACCCTCTAGAAAGGAACCCATGAATGAGACACTACAACCCCTTGTATGTCATGAACCCCATGCCCATTGAGTCTTGATCCTTAACCACTTCATCCACTTTACATGGATTAGAGAGGGATCCCTTGGAAATATTCCTTGACCTAGGGAAAGATCTACCCAATAGGACACCTCATCAACCCTCCCATATCCAATTGTTGGCACAGGGCTAGACCTAGGGTTCAACGCTACAACAACGCACCAATGAAACCCTAACTACCAGCCCTTTATGCAACATCTGTGAAGTAGATGAAGTCTCACTCGAGGTGGAGGCAGGGGTGGTTGCAAGACTCAGATGTCTGCAACCTTAGCTAGGACACAGATTTGTGTTTATAACACCTTAACATAGCACTTAACAATTATAGTTAATCAATATTCAATCTTAATTACAACACAACTAAACCCTAACAACAGATCAACGCATCATTCACATAGATCCAATGGATTCAAGCAATAAACATACCAATAGAGATCAGATCTAGAATTCATTCACGTTATTTAGCACTAAGTTATCATATTATATTCATCTATCATCTAACTACACACTAAGCATTAAATCACATAAACAAGAGAGCAATCATAAAGCACAAAGAATTCATAACGCATGATATATGTGGTTCACCCCCACCCTAGGGCTACGTCCACCAACTCTTTGTCTTCTTTATTAGCTTCTTTCAATATTCTTACATGCACAAAGCCTCCAAATCAACTCCACAGAGGACAAGAGATCTGCGCACCTCGCCAGATCCTCCTTCCCTGAGTAGATCTAGGCACAAAAACTTACACAGTGTTTTACAGTTGCTTGCACTTAGCCTTGCAAGTCTCACACAATGCACACAAATCCAAATCACATAGACCTACTTTTACACTTAGAAACAATGGCTCACACTGACTAGTCACTACTTCTTACATCACCCAGACTTCTATTTATTCATTAAAAAATAGGCGTAAGCATGGGTAAACCCATGGGAAGACATCCCCATACCCATTACATAAGCCCAAAACCCAAAAATCCCTAAAAAGGGAACGAGATCCCGCGATCTTCGCTTTGACTTGTGCTCTGCCTTCGACTTGCGCTCCACCTTTGATTACCTGTCGAAGTCCCAAAATGGTCAAAAATGACCAAGGGTCCTCAAAAATTGGTTAAGGGCCAACATGCCCCCAACACTCACCTATGACTTGTCCCGAGTCACTCTGATCTGGGTAGCTCTACCTCAAAAGCCTCGAGCTTGGCTTGAGAGGCTTCGACTTGTTGTTGTGCCATAGCCTCTTGCTCAGCGAAGTCTTGGATTATTGCTTCGTTGACGGGTCCCTCTAAGCGATGTTCAGCTACAGTGACGACTTTCTCCCTTTATGCTCTTCGGCCTTCGATATCTATGAATAGTTGGCAAGCCTCATCTTGTATTGGTTGGAGCCTCTGAGTTACTTCAATGACTCTACTATGAATGGTGTGGACCTGCTGCTGGGCAGTGCATTGTTCTTGGGATTTCTTCATCCTCTTAATAGATGACAGGGGCTTCAACTGCGCCTGCACTATTTATGCTTCTTCTTCACCTCCTGGAGCTTTGACTCCAGTGCCTTCAATTTAGGATCCTCAGTCAATCGCTCATAAGTTTGGGCACTGCGATCACTCAATTTTTTACATTCCATGGTGAGGCCCTTGATTCTTTCAACTACGCCTCGAGCAATCACTTCTCTTTGATCTCACACATCTTGTGAGGTACTAGGCACTATTATTAGCTCCAGATCTGTGATTCTCTACTGAAGCTGCTGGATGGTTTCTGCGAGCTATGCTACTTGGTGTTCTACTAGTTCTTCCTCCTTTTTCTCCAAGCCCATCATAGAGCGAAGTGTTCCATTGACTACTTGTTTTACTCTGACCTGCTCCACGAGAAACGTTTCTTTCTTCTGCTGGATCTACGCTCTCTCTTCTTCGAACTTCGATTGAAGAGCGTTATTCTCTTGTTGCACAATCCCGTGTTTCTCTATAACTTCCTCCTGTGCTTGTTTCAGGGACACTGTGGCCTGGTCTTTCTCATATTGTGCTCGATGAAGGTGGGCTTCTGTCACATCATCTAGTCTACGTAGTTGAGCAGACTCATCTCCCAATTCTAGTTCTTCTGAGGGCGGGGGCGTAGTGGACACTGCGCGGCTCAAATAAAGGGCTTGCTGTACACCTCTTAGTTCTACTTCAATTATATTGTACACGGCTTCTTTTTTTGCTTCGTTTCTTTGCAAAATATCTTCTAAGGCATCTCCTACAGTTGTAATAATGAAGTCGAAGTCGTCGAACGTGAGTACATTCTGCATCTTTGGTTTATTGGATTTGGACTTCTTCCACGATGAAGGTTTCATGGGGGAAACCTTCCTTTTCTTAGATGGATCAGTGTCATCAGGGAGGTTTTGTGGTGGTGTTACTTTTCCTTGCTTATCTTCTTCTTGTTCTTTTTCCTCTTTGTTCATTTCGTCATCACCTCCTCTGCTAGGTGACTCAGATGTGGTCTCTCTTGATGTGTTATGTACTTCTTGTACATCTTGCTTATTTTTCTTCCTGTTGCTGCTTGGGGCATGATACTGTTTGTGAGTAACCTCTTCGTGAGTATCCACTGAGTTTCCAATGAGGTCTGGGTCAGATAGATTTGTGGGGTCAGTAGGGATAAGGAGTTCTGCAGGCCAGTCTTTAATGATTTCTTCCAGGTCCTCTGTAGTGATCTTGTAGTAGTGCTGAATTTCTTCGTTTCTTTCATCGACGCACATAGTAATATAAATAAAATGCTTATCTGCGCAGAAATTCATAAGAGGCTTGAACCTGTCCAGGGTGTTCGACATCATGTGAGGGAAGGACTTAATATCCTTCCTAAGATATAGGTAGTAGGTATGACATACTATGTTTGATTGCCACTGCTTTCCCATATCACTCGAATACCAGAGTGTGTTAAACTTCGCAGCGAGTGGCTAGAATAGATCAATCTTAGGGAAGATCACACCTTTCGACATCTCCCAAGCAGTAAACGTGATGAGGATTAGGAGCCAGCTGAAGTGAAAATCATAGCCCTGATCCTGGGCTTCACGAAAATCCAGTTCGAACTGGTTAACTAGGTACTTCACCCAGTTCATTTGTAGGCCTTCCACGCATTTCCCAGCGAGGTCAATGACAAACCCTGTAACTTGCATGGGTCTATTATTTCTTACTAGCTTTCCTATAATTAATTGGCATTCTAGGTGCAATGCGTCATTCTGGATGGAGGCTACCTTGTAGTGTCACGTCTCCTTCTCAACATCACCGTATGTTTCTTTAATCGTATGTGTTAAGGCGCGATCTACATCTTTTCCTGGGTAGAAGTATTGTGGGTCTGGTCCTTGCATCATCAGTTCAGTGATCCTATGGATCAACGCCAGATCGACAATGATACTTCTTTCTAACCACAGATAGCCACCGTGGAAGAATGATAATAGGAGCTTAACACAAGCGTTAACCTCCTGGTGCCTTCCAAAATGTGGAATATTCATTACATTCAAAAGGGTGGACTGCACGAGGTTCATGGTCCATGACTGAGGGATGATTTCTGTCTTCTTTCCCTTCATCTTGGTCATATATTTGTGAGGTGTGAGAATGCCATATCTCTTACGGTCTCCCAGGTTATAGTCACTAATATTCAAGGTTGGAATCCTCTCTAGCTGTGGTCTGATTGCGCGTATCCCCTTCGGGAGATACGCAGTGATGACGGTGTAGTCGAAGTCCCTCGGGACACTGTCATGACTCGCAAAACTAGCTAGGGTTGGGATGTAATCAAGTAGGATGGATGATAATAAGTTCTCATTTTCCAAGTCATCTCTATGCTTGGTTCTTTTCTCAGTTGTAGCTCGGGATGGTCCAGATCCGTGAGCAGTCGACGGGGAGGCTTGCAATCCTCTCGTCGATGAAGCTTGTATGCCCACAGAGATTACCTTTTCAGTCATGAGGTTGATGAGTATCTCCTTCACAGACACTTAGATTGCGCTAAGTTCTTCGGACATACACGCTCGTGGTTGACTATCTCGGGTTGAAGAGAAACTACTCAATGCAATAGGATGGATGGCGATAGCTCGATGATCACTGCACGAAATTAACTAATTTGTGAGCTCCTATAATCATGGGTGGAAAAAGTGTTCTTGGTGAAAGGATCGACGAAATAAGTAGACAACTAGGTAACATATCTCTCCAACGGGCAAGAATCCTTCATTAATGTAGTTCTGTCCATTACAACGCGGTCCCAATGGTTTGATGGATAGCTTTCTGGCCATCACTGTTGCTCTAACCATTCGGGTCATTGGGCTAATAGTTATAATGCCTCCAACAGTCATATTGCTTCGCCATGGCGAAGTGCCATGCTGTGATGTACTAGTATCCCGACGAAGTTCAAATTTTAGAATCCTTCCTTCTGCTAAGTTCCTTCTGGAACTTTTTGTAACTTTTCTATCTTTGTATTCTTCTTATTGATATTTCTATCCTTCTTCCTGGTGATCTTCATCTTGATATTCCTCTTTCCATTCTGATCTTCTCTGGGTATAGTAACTTTACACTATTGATGGTCTTTACTAGGGTTCAAGGGAAATACTTCTTCTCTGTCTGGTGTAGGTTTTCTACTCTCCTATACAGATAGGTGTCTCAAGTCCTCGTGTGTCCTTTCAACTTTGACATCCAATTTTCTGGTTCTGAATAATTTCGACCTATTCTCTTGTTCTTCAATCAAATGTGCGATCCTCCTAGTCATGAAATCTTTTAATTCTTGCTTATTTTGCTCTAAGACTTCCTCTTATTTTCTTCTGGCTTGATCCTTTTCGATCCAAGGTTTTCCTAGTAACATAGCAAATGGGGCATTGTTCTCAATAAATTTAACAACCTCAAAATCTTCTTCTGTCAAGGTTCCATGAGCACTCATAGATATCTGGGTAAGTCTTTCACATAGGGTTATCAACTTTCCTCTAAATAATCCTATTCCTCCCAATGAAGGAATCATAACAGGCTTTCCTAACATTTCCCAAGTTCTTTCTTTCATGATATTCACCTGTGTTTCCTCATCTAGAACGCAGTCAATGTCGAAGTTTCCTATTCTTGTTTCTATGCATTCTTTTTCTTTGAATATCTCTGGTAAGTTGATGTTTCTGTGATCATTCAAGGTTTCTTTGATTTGCAATAGTACAATTTCTTATTCTTTCCAGGGTTCTTCCATGATCTTAGTTTCTTGACCTTCCTTAGGGTTTTCTTGTCTCATATTCATTCTTTCAAACTTAGCAAACATTCTAGGGAAATCCAGAACTTCATGATCCATAGATTTACAACAAAGACAACTGGGTCTTCTAGCAGGGCATTCCTTAGCAATATGTCTCGGTCTTCTGCAACTGTAACAAAGAGTTAATCCTCTCTTTCTCTTAAATGATCCCCATCCTTTTCTTTACTGCGCACTAGGATCATGGTAGCTAGCCTACAAAAAATTCTTTCTAGGATCCTGCATCCATTTGTTAGTCCAGACATTCTTTCTATACATAGGAATAACATATCTTTCACTATTCTTATCAGATCTACTCATATCAAATCTTATTTCTTCTAGTTGTGCCCTAGTTTTCAAGCTAGGAATTTTTTTATCAAACATACCTAGATCCATATTTTTGAAACAAAAATTTCTACTTATCTTACCTTTTCAATCAAATTTTCTCACTATTCTTACCTTTCTCAGAGCACAAAGCTTCAAGATCTTACCTCTTTTCTTCAGATCGGACTTCTCTTCTTAGCATGGAGCTTCACAATCCAAGTAGAGTACTGCGCACCAAGGCAATAGATCTACGCACAGAGCTTTCATAGTTTCAGGTCAGATTTTTGCACCGAGCTTCTTCTTCCATAGTTCCTAGCGATCATAGTTTCAGGTCCCGGCAACAAAACCATTTGTTGGCACATGGGCAGATCCAGGGTTCAACACTACAACAGCACACCAAAAAAACCCTAACTATCGGTGCTTTTGAAAACACTTGCGAAGCAGATGAAGTCTCACTCGAGGTAGAGGCAGGGGTGGTTGCAGGACTCAGATGTCTGCAACCTTAGCTGGGACACAGATATGTGATTGTAACACCTTAGCATAGAACTTAACAATTGTAGTTCATCAATATTCAGTCTAGTTTACAACATAGCTAAACCCTAACAACAGATCAGTGCAACATTCAAACAGATCCAATGGATTCAAGCACTAAGCATACCAATAGAGATTAGATCTAGCATTCATTCACGTTATTCAACACTAAGCTATCATATCAGATTCATCTATCATCTAACTGCGCACTAAGCATTAAATCACATAAACAAGAGAGCAATCATAAAGCACAAAGCATTCATAGCACAGGATATACGTGGCTCACCCCCACCTTGGGGCTATGTCCACCAACTCTTCATCTTTTTTATTAGCTTCTTTCAATCTTCTTACATGAACAAAGCCTCCAAATCAACTTTGTAGAGGATAAGAGATCTGCACACCTCGCCAAATCCTCCTTCTCTGAGTAGATCTAGGCATAGAGCCTTACACAGTCTTTTACATTCGCTTGCACTTAGCCTTGAGAGTCTCACACAGTGCGCACAAAGACAAATCACACATACCTACTTTTTCACTTAGCAACAATGGCTCACACTGACTAGTCACTACTTCTTACATCACCTAGACTTCTATTTGTTCATTACAAATTAGGCCTAAGCATGGGTAAACCCATGGGATGACATCCCCATACCCATTACATAAGCCCAAAACCCAAAAATCCCTAAAAAGGGGTCGAGATACTGTGATCTCCATTTCAGCTTGCGCTCCACCTTCGACAGCCTATCGAAGTCCCAGAATGGTCAAAAATGACCAAGGGTCCTCAAAACTTGGTCAAGGGCCAACACCAATCTTGGAAAATCACATAATGTCTTTGAGCACTTACTTTTTGACATGGTAATCTTTGATGCACATTCTTAGGTGTCTCATTTATTGACTTGATTTACTCATCATGATTTTTTTACTTCATATCCTTGGAGGGCATGCTTATTTGTCTTTGGATGACCTAGTTGGTGGAATTCTTTGAAGGAACAAGCCTAGCTTGGGCTTCCATGGGGCTTTAAGCCCATAGGTTGGATGCCAAGGGCCCACATTCCATATGAGAGAGACATAACTTCAAATGCCTAGAAGACATCGTGGACAACATGACCTATCCCTCACGTGCCAAACATTTTTCCTAGGAGAGGCAAAACGTCAGCTTTGGAGGCATGGTGTCATCTAGGAGGGATAGGGGTTCGGTGGTGAAGTTATTATTCATTGGCACAAGGAATGTTTTAGGAGAATGCGGCTTTTACCATGAAGAAATGACCTTGATGATTGACATGTGGCTTTGGGAATCCTAACTACACTTCTCCAACACCAATGACTTGCTCCTAGTGTCAAAACTTCCCCTAAAGGGGTGATGCCATCTTAAGTTAGGGTTTCTCTTTGTGTAAAGAAAATTTTAAGTGAATTGTTTAATATTATCTTTGTTAAGGGGAAAGATTAGGGTTGTTGACCCCTATTCTTTTGGTTTACCCTAAAATTATGTGGAAAAACTGTTTTAGTGACATTTTGTATAAATAGAGATCATAATATCTCATTTTATAACATAACTCTCCCATTGTGAGAAGTATTGGACTGAAATTTTTTCTCTCTTTGGCTATTTTTGTCTCTTGTGCTCTTTTTTATGGCTATCTCTTTGTTTATTGGTTGATGGAAGTGATGCTATCCTTGGAAGGCTATTCTCTAGCTATTGTGGTGGTTTGTCTTATCTTTCTTCCTTGAATTGGTAAGGCTTTTTATATTATGCTATCATTTGTTATTCAAGTCAAGGTTATTTTGCTAGAGCTAGGTGGGAAGTATAAGGACATACACCCCCACCTTAGTATCCATCATTTTATGCTTACATTTGTTGGTTTAACAAGGGTTTTCTAAGAGAAGTATAAGGGCATACACCCTCTTATCCTAAACCCTCTCTAGAGATACTTGCCTTGGGGAGTAAGAGGATTTACACCTCCAAGGAGGTAGTACCTCCAACCATTTATTTTCTTGACTCCATTAACTCAATTATCTAAGGAACTAGTTGTTGGGCTCTAAAGATGTCCTAAAAACAACCTTTATGCATCAACCAAAGGTAGGCACTGGCACAAGCGTTTTACTTGCCACCTATGTAGGTTCTTACCTTCCATTTTCAATACCCAGCCTCCAGATATGCAACACCTATAAAGGAACAACAATCGTAAAGGGAACGATAGTTGTTCTAGTCAAAGGAACAACAATCATAAAGGGAACAAAAGTTGTTCTATTCAAAGGAACAACACGACCTACAAAAGGAACAAAAATCGAAACAAAAGGAACAATAGTCGTTACATTGGGCCGAACTAATGTTGAATTAATTGCATTGTAGTATTTACCCAACTATCTAATTTGTCAACCTGGGGTTCGTAAAATGACGAAGCACACACAAAGTATATGCAAGATTGAAGCGGGAATAATCTAATCTAATGTTTAAGCTACAACTAAAATTGAATCATTAATCTAACACACAAATGAAATAGACTCATTAATCTAACACACAATTTGGAATTGAATTAATCTAGTTGCGTAAATGAAATTAATCTAGGAATGATAAATTGCGTGAAGGAATTAATCTACAAATGGAGAACTACATGAAGGAAAAGCTAGTACAACATGTGAAGAGTTAAATAACACATCAACATATGTGAGCTCACGCCAATGAAGCAATCTTCTATTACAATAACTAAATCAATCTTCATAACAAAATAATAAAAGCATGAAAACCAAAACCATGAATCAAAGCTAAGAATCCCTTTCTCTTTCGAATCCTAATGACTATCATTAATGACTACTCTAATTCTCTACTTACAATTGATTGAATTCTAATTGCTCCTAATTGAATCCTCATGAAGAGAGAGCACTCTCTTTTATACATGAGAGCCTTGAAGATAAGATAACCATCTCATTATTACAGATCCACTTTTCTCTCAACCTATTTCCCATTATTACAAA
>SNQJ01S0223125.1:0-10386 GCA_010110895.2 Picea sitchensis
ACTTCACACTAGCTTACAAAATTATACAATTTGCCAAGTCTAGGTATGGGAGGGCCATTATTACCGCCTATTAGGTGTGTCAGTACCCAAACCAAGAGGTATGTCCTAGGGAACCCATCAAGGAGTATGTGCAATGGTAGTGTACGGATTGGGGTTTACTTCATCGGGTGGATGTCAATGACATGCAAGGCCATGTATAATAGTCATCTTCATGAGCACCTTTGTAGAGGGAGCGCTTAGGCAATGAGGTACCCTTTCCTCAACATTGTGTCTTTCCAAACCATTGTTTTCCTTTTTCTTTATAGCTTTAACTTTTTTGGTTTTTGACATTTGATTTGCTAAGTCCTTTCATAAGATATGCATTCAATGCATAGTACTAGGGGTGATGGCCTCTTAGGAGAGGGTAGAGCTCATGCTTCTTTCTTTCTTAGTGTTTAATACTTTTCCTTTCTTGTTTGTTTCTTTGCCCTTCATTTTGAATTAGGGATTTTGCTCTTTCTATATCATTGTTTTTTATAAAGCCGCATCAATCTTGGGATTTCAAGACCCTTCTTCTCATGGGATCATGAGGCGTAGACCTTTTTGGGATACATGTAACAACCAACCCAAAAGAAAGGACAATGGATAGGTCACGGATGGAATATGTTATTCATGGTAAGGGATACGGACATGTTACCCCCATTAAGGCCCCCTAGTAATACAACTTTGCCCACGAGTGACAACACTTGACTAGAAGATGATAATGACCAATAAAGTGAGACAAGGCAAAAAGTATAACTTCAAAGCATCATGATTCATTATCTAAATCAACCCATGATCACTACTTTCATGCCTCAAATATTAAAATTAGCACACGATATGGAGTGTTAGAACAATGTACCTGAGTATGTGACTGCATCATATCGTAAGAGTGAGCTGAGTTGACCATGTGATGGAAGGAATCTGCGGGCAACTGTCTGTGGAGAGTCTGGAATAACATCATCGAGTCTGTTGTCTGAAATGTGGATCATGGGGAAAAAAAAATTCCTCTAGTTACCCCTAGAAGTGAAGGGGTAACAAGTCTCAGCATGCTTGAGGGAAAAGAAAAGCCGCAAGCAAGTCAATGTCAAGCTAGCTCAAACAACCTCGAGCAAACAGAACCTAAGTCAGCGTGTTCAGCTACTATTCATGATGAAGTTTGAAATTGGGCGAATTTGATTTGGAGGCGAACAAATTCATTTAAATGCATCCACCAAATTCAGCTAAATAGTAAGGATCTCATTTCCAATTAATATTACAACCAAATTTACATGTAAATTCATTCTTTTCAAAGGGAAATTGCTGAAAGTCGTTTATTGTTTACGTTTCACCTTATATCTCCAAAAATTCTGTGCATTCCATTCCCACAACGGCATTCCCTTGAATTGTTGAAACGCATCCTTTTAAGGGTTGAGAAAATTGTCACCAGGTACACAGTACACCACGTACAGCTCCCCGAGAGGGTAATGGTAATGCAGCTACACAGTGGAATCAGATAGTTGACGGAACCCTTCGTATAAGTTGCCCAGGCCACCACCATGAATGGAGGAATCATGCACCCGCACCTCGATTTTATTATACATAATATTCCATATATGATAATGGTCCTGAAACTCAATCCACTAAATCTCAATGTCAATATGGTCATGGATTTTGGGACTAGATACATAGCTTGATCCGTCCTAGCCTCTGCTGTTATAAGTTGTGATTTTTTTCCATATATATCATATATATATAAATGGTGATATATATAATATCAATAGTGAGAATCAATTAAATTATTTATGATAGTAACCCAGTTTATAAATTAATATAATATATTTAGGTTATAAATTAGTATAAACTGATAGATATTACAAGTGGAATCAGATAGTTGACGGAATCCCTTCATATAAGTTGCCTAGGCCACCACCATGAATGGAAGAATCATGTGCCCACACCTCAATTTTATTATACATAATATATCATATATGATACTGGACCTAGAACTCAATCCACTAAATCTTAATGTTGATATGGTCATGGATTTGGAACTAGATATATAATTCAATTCGCCATAGTTTCTATTATTATAATAGTCTCTATTATTATAAGTCATGAATTTTTTCCATTTATTTCATATATATATATATATAATAATAATAATAATAATCTATTTTTAAGGTCACAGTCAAGCCAGCACACCAAATTGGTGTATGAGACCCCCTTATTTGTGGGACAAGGGACCCCCTTCGCCCAACAATTTGACTGGTAAAATCTACGAAGGTATACATACCCTATATATATATGATGATATATATAATATCAATAATGAGTTTCAATACAATTATTTATAATAGTGACTTAGTTTATAAATTAATATAATATAGTTAGGTTATAAATTAGTATAAACTTATATATATCACAGGTGGAATCAGATAGTTGACGGAATCCCTTCGTATAAGTTGCCTAGGCGGCCACCATGAATGGAAGAATCACGCGCCCACACCTCAATTTTATCATACATAATATACCACATACGATAATTGCCCTGGAACTCAATCGACTAAATCTCAATGTTAATATGATCACGGATTTGGGATTAGATACGTAACTCTATCCGCTGTAGCCTCTGTTGTTATAAATCGTGATTTTTTTCCATATATTTCGTTCATATATATAAATGGAGATATATATAATAATATCAATAGCATAGTTTTTAAAACCGGAACTGGACATCGACTCGATCACCTATCATCTTGCACATCGACTCGGACTAGGACCGATTTGATTTCAACCACTTGGTTCAATAAAAAAATACATTAAATAATTAAATTTTAATGAAAAAAAATATTTTAAAGCTTTCAAACCATGATTCCAAACCATTAGAGAGACATGTAGAATCAATGCTTATAGGTTTACTTTTTGTGATCTATAGTTACCGGATATGATTTACTGTTAAAATCTACAAGTTTTTTTTTCTGAAAAAATCTTCTGATATTAAACTGAGAATATTTACATAAAGCAGAGATATATACAAGGAACAGTACAACAAAATTAAGTCAAAATCAAATCAGAATAAGCAAAAGCATCCTATAGCATTGGCATCTCTAATCAGCAGAAAACCCTTATCCTGAAGCTGAGTGCATACCTCTTTGTGCCAATTCCTACAGAATGAATGAACAAAACTATCCTCATTGTCAAAGATACACTTACACCTTAATTTCCAGATAGAGAACAAAGCAGTGACTCTTAAAATTCTGTTGGCTATTAGAATTTACAGGTTTACTTAATTATAGTTGTGTTTCTTCTGTTACATTAAAATTACCTTCAGATTGCATTAATAATTTGTGGTAAACAACTGATATTAGGCTCATTACATGCTAGAATAACTACAGAGTGTATCAATTTGGACATTTCAAGTGAGACTTTGAATTTTAAAATGTGGTTAAATCAATTGTATGTCGAGGCAATAGATGGTCCATGCTGCAAAGTCATGTTGCGTTTTTGGGGTTCAACATGAAAGACGGTCAAGATTTGTAAATTTTAGTCTTGAATCTTAATGGTATTGTCTTGTGGGAAACATTAAATTATTGATCACTCTCCTTCAAGAAGACGAGCTAAGTCAAAGTGGAACTCCATAGACTTGGGCAAGATGAAGAACAACCACACTCCCAACAACTGTATTTTTAGTAGCCTTCCATAGCGGTATCCCTCTTCTTGAAGTAGACAAAGTGGAATTCCATAGTCTTCGGAAAGATGGAGAATGACTACACTCCCTGCAACTGTATTTTTAGTAAGTTTTCAGTAGCAGTATGCCTCTAAGGTTTCAACTAAGCAATGTTTTTTATGCTTATCCAAATTTTGGAATCTATGATATGAGTAACTTACTGATGATTTTGAACAATGAATGAGAGTTTTCTTTTGGATCATAGTCCTATGCAGGTGAACATAATATGGGATTTTATAGAGGAAAATGTTATTTTTGAAGCTCTCACACATTTAGGTTTTTTGAAGCTTTCATACAATATTAAAATCTCATGTTTATTTTTCCTACCTTTATAATTACTATTGTCAATGCTTATAGGTTTACATTTCTCTCTAGAAGTTTTAATTTTTTTAATTTAAAAGAATTAGATTTTTCAGGTTTTTAGTGCACCGGTGGGTCGAGAATCGAACCGGCCGAGCAGACATGGACCGGCCAGTTCAACCAGTTTGGTATCGAACCGGCTTCGACTCAACCAGTTCAATACCAAGTAACCAAACCAATGACCGAGCCGAGTTGAAGGCCAGTTCGACTCGGCCAGCCATCTGCTCGGCCGGTTGGGCGGTCTGATATTGCTCGGCCCAGGTTTAAAAACTAAGATCAATAGTGAGTTTCAATTAAATTATTTATGATAGTGAATTAGTTTATAAATTAATATAATATAGTTAGGTTATAAATTAGCATAAACTTATATATATTACAATTTTAATTTATGTATATATAATTTTATATAATACTAATAAAATTTGTCATTTCTATTACTTATAGATGTTATATTAATAAAATTATATAATTTAAAAATAAATTTATTAAAGTGTGTGTATATATATATATATATATATATATATACTCTTGAATTTAATAGCAAACTTTATCAAAGGATTTTGGCTAGGCGATTTTTTGTCGAACTTCATTGTTGTTGAATTCAAACCCGAACATGAACCAAGTGACTTAGGACAGGACATCAAGAGTAAACAGTCAGGACACCATCAAGGACAAAACAACAAACAAACAAAAGCCACCAGCAGAGAATGAATGCAGCAAACTCGTGTTAAGAAAACCCTAGTCTACTTAGGTCCATGGTGGCCAGAAAACCTCCTCTGTCTTCCATCAGCTAAGATTTTTCGATTCCAGCAACTCCTGTAACTGATTCCTGACATTTGTTTGTGGTTTCTTTTGGCAATGTGGCATTGAACGTAATTGTTTCAAGTCTGGAATCCCCACTTGCAAGGCAGAGACAACAGAAATATGGCTGATACAGTTTCTCCACTTAATGCTGCAATAATGCTAGTTTCTCTGAAAAATATTTCCTTATATAAGGCTGCCACATCCAGAAATAAGGATAAATACTTCAAACAGGAAATCTTTTTCATTGATAGTTGCAGCACAAAAGTGTTAGTAGGGTAGCTGGGAACAAAAAAACATACAAATTCCAGGTTGCATAATATAATCTAGGAACATGCATGAAAATATGGAAGTTGCCAATTATTTTCAATTTCTTGAAAACTCCCATGATCAGAATAAAGCCCATGTGCAAGAGATGATTGAGGAATGTGGGACCAATTAATCCACCATAGAAAACCTAAATCATGTTACCATGGGGGGTCCGTGTATTGCGGATCACAGAAGTTTTACAGTGTTATGAGAAGATACGAGCCACCAAATGTTGTTCAACTTCTTGCCAATTGTGAACTTTGGTGATGAGGGGATGTAAGGAAACGTCACTAGTTTTGCACCAAGGATAGCTATTATGATAGTCGAACAGAAGAACTTCAATACCATTTTCTGCACAATCCAATGCATATCTAGGATTGTCATCTATCAGAATTTGTGCTCCAAATGATCTGTGCACAACATTAACAACAACATCATTATGCTCTAGTCTTCAGAACAAATAATAAGATAACAGAACAGCTTGCTTTTGATCAAAGAAATAATTACGAGATGGAAAATAAAAGTGATGCTACAGTCAAAACTAGGAGACAAAAAATTAATTTTAATATAAATTTTATTCAAAACAAGGCTATGCAAGTGGATATGCTGGCACTCCTTGCCAGTCTAAGGAGGGGTAATCCAAATATTCATGCCTTGGCCCACTGAAATATGATTATTTCATCTATTGTTTTATGTGCATTAATGAAATATAAGATGCACCGTTCCCAAAAAACAAGTATATGCATGAACTAAAGAAAGCCTGTATAGTCCAAGAATCCAAACCATAAAATCGTGACATCAATAAAAATTCAGAGCAGCTATTTTTTTAGATCATGGATATTCTTACTCTGTCCATGTTGAACTTTTGAACCGAAATAGTAATTCCCATTCTCTTTATGGGGTGGCAATGCGCCCTACAAAAGGCTCCAATCAGATGTAGGACAGCCTCCAATAAGCTAGGCACATTTGTCGCCATTTTATTGGAGCCTTCTGCCTCTTACATGGTAATGCCCTCTTAATGGATGATAAAGTGAGACGAAGTCCCACAGTTTTTTCATTGATCACTATTACTGAATTTAAAGGATGTTAATGTTTATAGTCTGCTATTATGATTACTTTTGTAATGATGATTCTAACAAGATTTCTACCATTAGATGATCACTCTTATAGACCTATGGATCTAAACATAGGATTTTGCAAAATGGGCAAAACAAAAATATCAAAACTCACAAAGAAACTTAATAGAAGTAGAGGATCACATTGTTCAAATTTTTTATCAAAATACTAGAGGAGTCTTTTCAGAAGAAGAGAAGGCAAAGTTAAACATATTTGAAGAGTCCAAAAGGAAGATGTTGGATTGGGAGGAATCCAAATATAGGATGAAAAGTATAGAAGTTCTTAAAGTATAGAAGTTCTTTAAGTATGCAAGGGTTTACAAAAATCTGCGGGTTACAAAAGGCTTGGAGGAGTGGATTTCAAATCTGGAAATCCATCTTTTGCAGCCATCCAAAGCTCTTCTATTTTCTATTTTTATTTTCAGCCATTCATATATCAGTTTTAGCTTTATTTCCTTAACAATCTGCAATCTAATCTTTCATTTTTATGTTCAGAAAATTTTGTCTAAGTATTTTTGTTCATTATTATAATCTGAAATAATATTTTCCAAGTCATTTTAGCAATTTCCAGCAAGAATATTTTGCTGTTTTTTGCAGGTTTTTGCAGGTTAGAAGAGGATTTCTGCATATTTTACGCCCCAAGACACTCAAGGAAACATCCAAGGGTATTGGTAACAAACCCTCTTCTCTACTTCACTTTCTAAACATTGTAAGCAGCCCAAGCGAGTCTCCCGGGCTTGCATTTTTCTTCACTCTAAAATTTTCTGTAAAGTGTAAATAATTTGTGTATTTTGCCCACACCCTACAAAAAGATCGGCTATGCCATCCATGAAATATCTTGAAGGCTAGGTTTAGATTTAATTTTTTGCATTTCTTTCATTTACCCACCTTGGCCAAAACCGGTAGGCTTGTCCTCCATCTTGTGCCATAGTTGTGAGGTTGTTCTTTTATTTTCAAGTCATTTAATTTATTTAATTTTTCCCAGACCTCGCAAAGAGATTGGTCTTGTCATCCATGCAATATCGTGAAGGCTAGTCTAATCTTAAAATTGTTGCAAAGTAATCAAACGTGTGCCCTGTCTTTTCCCTGTATTCCCTCCCCTTGCCACTTTGTGGATCTTGGGTAACTAAGAAAGGGCAAAGGACTGAGAGGCTAGATTAATTAGGCATTCAATTAGTATTGCTTCTACCACCAAAAAAGGTGACTTGGGAGGCTACAAGGGGTTGAAGTCGGGGACGGCTTCACGGCACTACGTGTCCTCCTTGCTTGAGCACCCAAGCATTCTAGATTTGACCTGTGGAACTAGGGAAGAACCTTGTTTGTTCTTCTTCTTGAGCACCCAACACTTCCTTTTGGTTGAAGGGATAAGAATTATGGGTAGTCACATAGTCTAGGCTTGCATCTTTCACACTAAATTTCCCCTTAATTCAAGAGAGACTTAAAATTTGCTAAAATCAACCTACACACTCTCTCACAACATTTACTTTTCAAGCTACTTTTTCAATCACTTTACTTTGAAGTATTTTCCTTGTGAATATTGTTGAATTTTTAATGCTTAGCTCAAGCACATGTAGTTTCTTTTCAATTTAGCATGAACTTGAACCATGAACAATGCTACAATACAATATACAATAGTTGCAGTAACCAAGATCACAAGAAGAATAACCATTCACAAGACACAAGAAGTTATCCTGGGAAAACCCTTCTCAATCAAGGGAAAAACCCAGCAATCATTTGCTATAGAGTCAAGAGAAGATCACCCTTTCACCAAAAACCCTAGTGCACACAAGAGGGTGCTCTATGACCAAGAAAACTTGCGCCTAAGATTAGTGTGCACTTCAGCCCTACAAGTAAGCGTTGAGAGAATGAAACATGAATGAGTGAGTGAATGATCCCCAATGGGGATCTAACTCTCCAATAAATACATGACCTTGTTGGATTACTGAGAGGGGAGGGTGAATCAGTAATAGAGCAATTTAATCTTTTTTAACCATATAATCCAAGTGTTATATCAATGTAGCATTATCATCCAATAATTGCAAAGTAAATAAGCAATGAACAAATGAACAATCATACACATACACAGTACACCAGTGTTTTACGTGGAAACCCAAATCGGGAGAAAACCACAGAATGTTTTTTCTTATATGAATTGAAGAATTACATTCATTGGAAGCACCAACTTCCTTTGTTTTCCATCTGCAACTGGAAGGAGGCTCCAACCCCCTAGTTTCTCAGGCTACAACTTGAGGGAAGCTCCAACTCCCCAATTCTCTGGCTACAACCAGAAGAAGGCTACAACTCCCTATGTTCTCCGGCTACAACCGGAAGGTGGCTACAACCACCTATCCTTGCCCCTTCCAATCGCCCTGAAGTAGAAGTAGAAGTAGAATGATGGAACCACTGTCGCACTATCACTGTGAGATATATTGTTGTAAATATGTACCAATCAACTAGTACCAATAACCTGAACCATGCATCAACCATGCATCAACCTGTACCTCAACCTGTACCATAAACAAGTGCATCAACCATGCACCAACCTGTACCAACCAACCTATAATCAACCTGTACCATAAACAAGTGCATCAACCATGCAGCAACCTGTACCTCAACCTGTACCATGAACCAGTGCATCAACCATGCACCAAACCTGTACAAATAACATGTCACAACAACCTGTCCAAACAACCTATCACAACAACCTGTCTCATCAATCTTATCAACCAAATTAGATCTACTCACCAAGATCAATCACCAAGACAACTCTCAAAGATGTGCATCAACCAAGCATAACAAAACAACTCATAATCATCACCAAGATCAATATGTGCTTCTAACAATATACCAATACAAGTATGTTACATCATCCATAAACCATGTGTCAACAATACTACTAACAAGTACCTCCAACCATGTACCAAGTATGTACCAATCATGTATCAACTACTCATCAACTATGACTCATAAAGATGTACCAACATCATCAACTATACACCTCATGTATGTGCCAACTCATCAACTACTTGTCTCAACCATGTACCCAACATGTACCTCAATCAAAACTCCTCATCAATTTCATCATCCAAATATGATTTGTAACTTTGTAATAGACCTGGTGTATATGATCACATACCTGCAAACCTTCCTTAACTTTAACAACAAGAGACTAGCATTTTCATCAAACTTTTTCTTTAGTCTACCATGACTAGTTTTGGATTAGTCAACAACCCTAACTTGAAATAATCATAACAATGTACCTGTAATGAATAAATATCTGAAAATGATACACAATGTTCTTCAGTGCATTTTATGCAATTCCTCCAGGTGTCACTACTTGTAACCTCTCAGAAAATGAGTAATAACAAAAATGGCGTACCTTGCTGAATTTTGGCTTATTCTAGAGAGCGACCTTGTAGAGCGTGCCCCACACGGAATATTTGTTAAATCGATCTGAAAATGTTACACAGTATACTATAGACTGTACTCTAACCAACACATTTTGTCTTACTGAATTTGGATCTGTTATGAAGAAGTTATGACGTTTTTACCCGAAACACCTATTTTAGAATAGTTTCAGGACTAGTCACAAACCCTATTTTCCACAGAGTGTAATTCCAAAAATACAACGACCCACAAGCTGAATTGTTTACCACAGATACTTGAATATGTTTCATCAATGGCATAGCAATTTCACGGTCTGAATCATTCTAGAAACAAAGTTATTGCGAAAATGGTGAGATGACCTGTAAATAACATACCTTAGAAAGAATCATCAAAAGAATTTATCCTCCCTTGAATTTCGGCCTTATTTTCTTCACCTTCCCTCTGAAATTCGTCTTAGATATCCCTTGGTTACCTCAGTCACCTATAGATATTCAATATGCTCAAGTGTGATATGAAATGAGAGAGTCTTGCCTCTTAATTATACTCTCCATCTTCTAGGTCACTTAACCCATTTATAGGTCACTTAACTATTTTCCTCATTTTTAGGGTTAACCACTTTCCATAATTAGAAAGTTCTCCATTACTTTATCATTTAAATATTCCTCCTTGACTTTGTCACCTCACTTT
>SNQJ01S0223125.1:13266-25287 GCA_010110895.2 Picea sitchensis
TTGTAATCTATTTGTAACGAACAACCCCTTAACTTAGTTGACTCCAAGCCCAATCTTTAGGCACTAGTCTTAGTTGCCCTAGGAAAAGGTTTGTTTTACATGCTAACCCTTGCACCTTGCATTGTTGTCTTAACATCCTAGATTAGATCCACTCTAACCTTAAGAAATTAAAATCAACTCCTAGAACCTAACTCTAAAACTTATCTAGTAACTAGGGACAACCCCCCTTGGCTTCCCTAGGAGTGAGCCTAGATGGAAGAGGTTCGAGTCAAAGTGACAGTGTGGGCTTTGAACCTAGGCATTGTGCCTCCAAGGACACACTAAGTGAGTCGGACTTAGCTCACGTTTGCAAGTGTGTATAAGGATGGCAACAAGCCTAACCCTCAAGCTACTGGTACGGCCTGTTGAAGACAATGGAAACCAAAGGTTCGGCCCTCCTGAAGATGAAGACCTCCAAATGATGCTAAACTCCTCCCAATGATAGATCGGGGCAATGATAGCCTCCTCCTGAAGTATGGAGACCAAACACTGAAGCCTCCTCCCCAAACTGCAGAAACCCTAAACTGGTACAACCCTCCTAAAAACCTTGAATATGGCCAATAATTCGGCCTAGCTGAATAAGGGCTCTGAATCCCCTGAAACTCTCTAGAATGATAGATCGGGCAGTTACAAACCCCTGAGAGAAGTTTCAAGGTCGGATCGGTATTGCCTCCTAGATCTGAAAAACATTGAATCACCAAATCGTCCTCTATCTCCCAAAACTGTCCCAACCTACAGAATATGATAGGGACGTGATAACCCCTCAAAGAAGCCTCCAAACTATGAGCAAGAGCCTGCAAGCAAAACCCTAGTGTTGGCATTTCCCAAAGCTTCTTCAATTGGTTGGATCGAACTTCTCTTCAACAACTGGTGCACCCCTGCTGGAAAACCCTAACTGGTATGGCCCTGCTAATCTTCCTGAATAGATAAAGGATGTAGAATGGTGTGGGTGGAGTATTTCATCCCTGAGACTAAGCTTGGAACAAGTGAGTGGGATCTTTCACCACTTAGTTGTTCTCTAGGGTTTGTAATATCAAAACCCTCAAAATTGTATGCTCAAGAGCATCAATAAGCAAATACCAAATATTCAAGATGAAATGAGAGGAGGCCCTAGCCTTCTCTTTATACTTTTTTCTATTTCTCTGTTGAGTTAAGTTAACCCCTAGGGTTAACTCCTAACTCAACCTCCAACGCTTCTATTCCTTCATTGAGTTACCCTTTTTACTCTTTTTACCTTTTCACTAAGTCAACTTAAAAATATAACATTAGTTTGGTTGACTTTTCCCCTTTGTGTGAGACTATGGTCTAGTGGGGATGCCTAGACCACTAAGTCTTCCCAAACCTCTTCATCAAGATGTGGGGGACATTACATAATGTTAAATTTTTCACATTACCATTAATTGTTTCAAGATGTTTGAAAATGGTTCCAACCTCATTGGACTTCATATGGAAAAAGTAGAATTTTAGGTCCCATTCAAAATTCAACAGACTTAACAGTTTTCAGGATTTCAAGATTGGCAAGATTACAATTTTTCCACTGGATTCTATCATGTATAAGGGCATGGAACTGACATTTAATCAAGAGAACCAAGCCCTTTATGTACCTCGATGTTGGTGGCATTGATTGTTGAACTCTTTTGTCACGACCCCAATAAAAATGTACCCTTCACTCAAGTATAAACTCTTCTATTCAACTCTTATCTTTGTCGTCGTGTTAGGTGACTTAGTAGTGTATGTGAAAACCAACCTCCGTCTTATATATAGGCAGAGAGAAGAGTGGTTGAAGGGAAAGACAAAGATGTGGTATGTGTTTTCTGATTATATGGGTTTGAACAATAGTGTTGAGTTGGCATTAGCCAACTTGGATCTTAATGAACTAGTGCTAGAGTCGGTCACTTTCAATGATGGTGATCCTCTTAAGGGGTCATCCTCCAGAATCCACATCAGCAAATGCACGGATTGCATTGGATATAGGGGAGGATGGAGGAGAGAGCACTAGTAGTGATGCCAATCTTGATGATTATGACATGGAGGACTACTGACAGTCATGACTCATGAGCTATGAGATTCTTCCATCTACGGTTCTAATATCTACCCTATGGATATTTTGTATTTGTCATTGGCATTCCCACCTATAGTATCAATGACTCTAACTTAGTATGTTATTTGATGTTGTAGAGGGCATTTAGAGCCCCCTTGATTATGTATTTATGTTCTGATCTCTAGATATGTATTGCACTTTGGTGTCGTTTTGATATATTCATGAGCATACTTTGGATATGTTGTCTCTAATTGTTTCTAATGCTTTGGAAACATGATTTAAAATCTAAAAAATATATTTTTTTCGTTAAATTTAAATATTTTATGTATTTTTTTAAAAATCGGTTCATTATCGGTTCTGGTTCCAGTTCAGGTTGGACCCTCGACCATTTCCGCTGCCGGTTCCGATTTTTAAAACTATGATAGAAAGAGGTATCTTGTTGACGTGACAGTGATAGGATAAACTCATGTTACGCCACTTTGCCTTCCTTGACCTTTTCCTTTGGAATAAGTACAAATTGTGCGATAACACTTCCTTCTTATAACCTTTATTTTTTCATATATGGTATTAATACCTTGGTTTTTAATTTAACTTCCTTTTGAATCGTAATATATATAGTTTCCACTTTCTTGTTTATCTCACTGAGCAATTAATAGACCTTTATATAAGTTCGTAATTGCATTTACGGTATAATTTCTATAACTTGAGAATGGTATAATTTATATAAATTGAGAACTAATTAATATATACCCTTAGTAATCCACTATAATTTATCTTTTTTACTTTTCTTTTAATATACTTGTTTTCCTTTGTCATATAATATTCCCACTTCTCAATTAATTCCTTTGAGTCCCGTACCAATGGATGTGACCCTTCATGTACGGATATGTACCGATTTTTTTTAAATTAATTTTATTGCACGATGAGGAACAATGTAGTGTACAAACGACGACCTAAATTAAAGTGTACAGTGGATTCAAATTTCCATGCATGCAATACAGAACAATACGGAGTACAGACGGCACAAATCTTGTACGGATGGTATGGTGGTTGAGTGACGACTGGATCGACAGACAATACAGATGGAGTGCAGCTATGATTTATTTCTACAGCAAGTTGTACAGCTATACCACTGTACGGACTGTAATTAATAGTCATTCCATGTTTAATTAAATCATACAAAGTTTGTAGAAATAACAACTTTGTACCGTCGTAGCTTGTACGAATATGACAGCAGTAAATCGGACTGTACGGCTCCACAATTCAGTGATTGTGTAGACTGATTTTATTTTATTTTATTTTATTTTATTAAACTCTGGTATAGGCAGTGGAATCACTTTTTTTTTTAAGAATCGAAATGTCGAATAGACAAAGGTTATTGTGGTCATAAATCGGAGAAACTCTAAAAAATGGGGTTGGCCAAAAGCCGGTTTAGACAAGATCTGATAAAGAGACTGGCCAAAGGCCGAGATTAGAAAAATGAAGCTTTGATACCACTGTGGTGAACCTACCGATTCACTATGTAAACATCCAATATAAATAGGACAGTACACAATAATCCATTTAAGGATAGTAAATATATTTAATAATAATTGTATAAGAATGAATAAGATGATATTACAATGAGGATGAGGGATTCTATATATATACCCACACAGGGGTGCCCTTTCATAAGAGACATGACCTTTCATATGTCATGTTTCTTCATAATTAATTATTAATCATTAGTTATTTATATTATTAATATTTCCCTATTTATATGTATTTTTATGTCCATAACAAACAAGAACAACAAGAGAAAAAGTATTTCCAATATCATTTTCATAAGAACATATATATGGTAACAAAGATGGTAGTAATCATAGAATTACCAAGGTGACCTGTCCGAGAGAGAAACAAGAAGTATCTCCTAGAGGAGATGTCAATTCATTTTGCAAACAAGTGCAATAAGCATCTATATCAATAGTACTTTTATACAACCAAGTATACCAAGTAGTAATAGAACCTTTCAAAGATTGTTGTCACAACTATATTGTTTACTTGTACTATAGCAATTATCAAACTTGATATGTGCAAATTGAAACTTAACAATTTGATCAATCAAACCTGAAACCTGGAGCCTCAACTGTTAGGGAGGATGTGTTTGTTCCTCTAAATGTACTTAATCCAAGATTACTGCGTGGACAAGGTCTCTTGTACATCCCCTACAAACACACTCATGATTTGTTGGATGATATAACTTGAAAAGCATATACAAGTGCATACCTTTGAAATTTGTAGCATCATTCAACTTGTCTTCTAATCTAAAACTAGACACCATATTGACAAGAAGAGGTTAGAAATTGAATCAAAAAGGTTCAATGATTAGAACAAGCTAGAAACCCTAAAATTTCAACATTCACCATGAAATCAATTTTGACCAAAAGTCAACCTTTGACTTTGACCAAGAACTCAAACTTGATGTTTTTGCTAGTTGAGGGCACTTGAGGGTGCCTAGGCTAGGGCGCACTAGAATATCCAAAAATTAGGTCCAATGATTCACTTAAGGTGCCCAAAGAATTAGATTAGGGTTTGTTGCAGCTGCAAAATCAGAAACCCTGGTTGCAGCTCCAACTGATGCTACAACGAGCTTGACAAAGAACTCTCGCTCTACCTTCCAGTGGTTAGTTCTGAAGGTAGTGTCGACCCATAACCTATTAAAATATTTGATGTGCTCATTTAACCATAGACAATATCACTATATTGTCACCCAACCATAGACACGCAGCCACCCCCGAGCACCATAACCTTTGCTAAATAGAATGATTTTGGAAGCAGCACTAGAACCAACAAATAACCAAGAGAACGCACCTTTCTCCAAAGATAGTGCACCATACAGAGAATCCCAAAACAAGTCACCACAGCAGTAATTGCAACTCTCCTCCAGACTTGCGCACTACTTGTCTTGTATGAGATTGTGAGTGAGTGTGTGTCTCAAATGAGCTCAAGTGCCTTCTATTTATAGTGCTCCTTGTCAATTTTCTAGGCCGACTTCTCTTTCTGGAGGGTAATACTTTAATATTATTTATTTTATTGAGTTGACTAGTCTTCTAGGGTTCTCACACATATGTTTAGGGTTTCTCTTACTTCCAGAATATTCTATTCTAGCCAAAGGTTACACATGGATGTTAATACCTCCCGCAACTACCATAATATCAACGCAACCATCATCCATGGAGAGGCTCATGTGGTCCAAGGTGCATCATGAAGATCCGAGGCAAGGTACACAATCCAAACACAACATATAAAGTGAGTCATGTTAATACAAAAGCCATTAGATAGATTTCACAGAATATCCTCTTCAAACTTCACACTAGCTTACAAAATTATACAATTTGCCAAGTCTAGGTATGGGAGGGCCATTATTACCGCCTATTAGGTGTGTCAGTACCCAAACCAAGAGGTATGTCCTAGGGAACCCATCAAGGAGTATGTGCAATGGTAGTGTACGGATTGGGGTTTACTTCATCGGGTGGATGTCAATGACATGCAAGGCCATGTATAATAGTCATCTTCATGAGCACCTTTGTAGAGGGAGCGCTTAGGCAATGAGGTACCCTTTCCTCAACATTGTGTCTTTCCAAACCATTGTTTTCCTTTTTCTTTATAGCTTTAACTTTTTTGGTTTTTGACATTTGATTTGCTAAGTCCTTTCATAAGATATGCATTCAATGCATAGTACTAGGGGTGATGGCCTCTTAGGAGAGGGTAGAGCTCATGCTTCTTTCTTTCTTAGTGTTTAATACTTTTCCTTTCTTGTTTGTTTCTTTGCCCTTCATTTTGAATTAGGGATTTTGCTCTTTCTATATCATTGTTTTTTATAAAGCCGCATCAATCTTGGGATTTCAAGACCCTTCTTCTCATGGGATCATGAGGCGTAGACCTTTTTGGGATACATGTAACAACCAACCCAAAAGAAAGGACAATGGATAGGTCACGGATGGAATATGTTATTCATGGTAAGGGATACGGACATGTTACCCCCATTAAGGCCCCCTAGTAATACAACTTTGCCCACGAGTGACAACACTTGACTAGAAGATGATAATGACCAATAAAGTGAGACAAGGCAAAAAGTATAACTTCAAAGCATCATGATTCATTATCTAAATCAACCCATGATCACTACTTTCATGCCTCAAATATTAAAATTAGCACACGATATGGAGTGTTAGAACAATGTACCTGAGTATGTGACTGCATCATATCGTAAGAGTGAGCTGAGTTGACCATGTGATGGAAGGAATCTGCGGGCAACTGTCTGTGGAGAGTCTGGAATAACATCATCGAGTCTGTTGTCTGAAATGTGGATCATGGGGAAAAAAAAATTCCTCTAGTTACCCCTAGAAGTGAAGGGGTAACAAGTCTCAGCATGCTTGAGGGAAAAGAAAAGCCGCAAGCAAGTCAATGTCAAGCTAGCTCAAACAACCTCGAGCAAACAGAACCTAAGTCAGCGTGTTCAGCTACTATTCATGATGAAGTTTGAAATTGGGCGAATTTGATTTGGAGGCGAACAAATTCATTTAAATGCATCCACCAAATTCAGCTAAATAGTAAGGATCTCATTTCCAATTAATATTACAACCAAATTTACATGTAAATTCATTCTTTTCAAAGGGAAATTGCTGAAAGTCGTTTATTGTTTACGTTTCACCTTATATCTCCAAAAATTCTGTGCATTCCATTCCCACAACGGCATTCCCTTGAATTGTTGAAACGCATCCTTTTAAGGGTTGAGAAAATTGTCACCAGGTACACAGTACACCACGTACAGCTCCCCGAGAGGGTAATGGTAATGCAGCTACACAGTGGAATCAGATAGTTGACGGAACCCTTCGTATAAGTTGCCCAGGCCACCACCATGAATGGAGGAATCATGCACCCGCACCTCGATTTTATTATACATAATATTCCATATATGATAATGGTCCTGAAACTCAATCCACTAAATCTCAATGTCAATATGGTCATGGATTTTGGGACTAGATACATAGCTTGATCCGTCCTAGCCTCTGCTGTTATAAGTTGTGATTTTTTTCCATATATATCATATATATATAAATGGTGATATATATAATATCAATAGTGAGAATCAATTAAATTATTTATGATAGTAACCCAGTTTATAAATTAATATAATATATTTAGGTTATAAATTAGTATAAACTGATAGATATTACAAGTGGAATCAGATAGTTGACGGAATCCCTTCATATAAGTTGCCTAGGCCACCACCATGAATGGAAGAATCATGTGCCCACACCTCAATTTTATTATACATAATATATCATATATGATACTGGACCTAGAACTCAATCCACTAAATCTTAATGTTGATATGGTCATGGATTTGGAACTAGATATATAATTCAATTCGCCATAGTTTCTATTATTATAATAGTCTCTATTATTATAAGTCATGAATTTTTTCCATTTATTTCATATATATATATATATAATAATAATAATAATAATCTATTTTTAAGGTCACAGTCAAGCCAGCACACCAAATTGGTGTATGAGACCCCCTTATTTGTGGGACAAGGGACCCCCTTCGCCCAACAATTTGACTGGTAAAATCTACGAAGGTATACATACCCTATATATATATGATGATATATATAATATCAATAATGAGTTTCAATACAATTATTTATAATAGTGACTTAGTTTATAAATTAATATAATATAGTTAGGTTATAAATTAGTATAAACTTATATATATCACAGGTGGAATCAGATAGTTGACGGAATCCCTTCGTATAAGTTGCCTAGGCGGCCACCATGAATGGAAGAATCACGCGCCCACACCTCAATTTTATCATACATAATATACCACATACGATAATTGCCCTGGAACTCAATCGACTAAATCTCAATGTTAATATGATCACGGATTTGGGATTAGATACGTAACTCTATCCGCTGTAGCCTCTGTTGTTATAAATCGTGATTTTTTTCCATATATTTCGTTCATATATATAAATGGAGATATATATAATAATATCAATAGCATAGTTTTTAAAACCGGAACTGGACATCGACTCGATCACCTATCATCTTGCACATCGACTCGGACTAGGACCGATTTGATTTCAACCACTTGGTTCAATAAAAAAATACATTAAATAATTAAATTTTAATGAAAAAAAATATTTTAAAGCTTTCAAACCATGATTCCAAACCATTAGAGAGACATGTAGAATCAATGCTTATAGGTTTACTTTTTGTGATCTATAGTTACCGGATATGATTTACTGTTAAAATCTACAAGTTTTTTTTTCTGAAAAAATCTTCTGATATTAAACTGAGAATATTTACATAAAGCAGAGATATATACAAGGAACAGTACAACAAAATTAAGTCAAAATCAAATCAGAATAAGCAAAAGCATCCTATAGCATTGGCATCTCTAATCAGCAGAAAACCCTTATCCTGAAGCTGAGTGCATACCTCTTTGTGCCAATTCCTACAGAATGAATGAACAAAACTATCCTCATTGTCAAAGATACACTTACACCTTAATTTCCAGATAGAGAACAAAGCAGTGACTCTTAAAATTCTGTTGGCTATTAGAATTTACAGGTTTACTTAATTATAGTTGTGTTTCTTCTGTTACATTAAAATTACCTTCAGATTGCATTAATAATTTGTGGTAAACAACTGATATTAGGCTCATTACATGCTAGAATAACTACAGAGTGTATCAATTTGGACATTTCAAGTGAGACTTTGAATTTTAAAATGTGGTTAAATCAATTGTATGTCGAGGCAATAGATGGTCCATGCTGCAAAGTCATGTTGCGTTTTTGGGGTTCAACATGAAAGACGGTCAAGATTTGTAAATTTTAGTCTTGAATCTTAATGGTATTGTCTTGTGGGAAACATTAAATTATTGATCACTCTCCTTCAAGAAGACGAGCTAAGTCAAAGTGGAACTCCATAGACTTGGGCAAGATGAAGAACAACCACACTCCCAACAACTGTATTTTTAGTAGCCTTCCATAGCGGTATCCCTCTTCTTGAAGTAGACAAAGTGGAATTCCATAGTCTTCGGAAAGATGGAGAATGACTACACTCCCTGCAACTGTATTTTTAGTAAGTTTTCAGTAGCAGTATGCCTCTAAGGTTTCAACTAAGCAATGTTTTTTATGCTTATCCAAATTTTGGAATCTATGATATGAGTAACTTACTGATGATTTTGAACAATGAATGAGAGTTTTCTTTTGGATCATAGTCCTATGCAGGTGAACATAATATGGGATTTTATAGAGGAAAATGTTATTTTTGAAGCTCTCACACATTTAGGTTTTTTGAAGCTTTCATACAATATTAAAATCTCATGTTTATTTTTCCTACCTTTATAATTACTATTGTCAATGCTTATAGGTTTACATTTCTCTCTAGAAGTTTTAATTTTTTTAATTTAAAAGAATTAGATTTTTCAGGTTTTTAGTGCACCGGTGGGTCGAGAATCGAACCGGCCGAGCAGACATGGACCGGCCAGTTCAACCAGTTTGGTATCGAACCGGCTTCGACTCAACCAGTTCAATACCAAGTAACCAAACCAATGACCGAGCCGAGTTGAAGGCCAGTTCGACTCGGCCAGCCATCTGCTCGGCCGGTTGGGCGGTCTGATATTGCTCGGCCCAGGTTTAAAAACTAAGATCAATAGTGAGTTTCAATTAAATTATTTATGATAGTGAATTAGTTTATAAATTAATATAATATAGTTAGGTTATAAATTAGCATAAACTTATATATATTACAATTTTAATTTATGTATATATAATTTTATATAATACTAATAAAATTTGTCATTTCTATTACTTATAGATGTTATATTAATAAAATTATATAATTTAAAAATAAATTTATTAAAGTGTGTGTATATATATATATATATATATATATATACTCTTGAATTTAATAGCAAACTTTATCAAAGGATTTTGGCTAGGCGATTTTTTGTCGAACTTCATTGTTGTTGAATTCAAACCCGAACATGAACCAAGTGACTTAGGACAGGACATCAAGAGTAAACAGTCAGGACACCATCAAGGACAAAACAACAAACAAACAAAAGCCACCAGCAGAGAATGAATGCAGCAAACTCGTGTTAAGAAAACCCTAGTCTACTTAGGTCCATGGTGGCCAGAAAACCTCCTCTGTCTTCCATCAGCTAAGATTTTTCGATTCCAGCAACTCCTGTAACTGATTCCTGACATTTGTTTGTGGTTTCTTTTGGCAATGTGGCATTGAACGTAATTGTTTCAAGTCTGGAATCCCCACTTGCAAGGCAGAGACAACAGAAATATGGCTGATACAGTTTCTCCACTTAATGCTGCAATAATGCTAGTTTCTCTGAAAAATATTTCCTTATATAAGGCTGCCACATCCAGAAATAAGGATAAATACTTCAAACAGGAAATCTTTTTCATTGATAGTTGCAGCACAAAAGTGTTAGTAGGGTAGCTGGGAACAAAAAAACATACAAATTCCAGGTTGCATAATATAATCTAGGAACATGCATGAAAATATGGAAGTTGCCAATTATTTTCAATTTCTTGAAAACTCCCATGATCAGAATAAAGCCCATGTGCAAGAGATGATTGAGGAATGTGGGACCAATTAATCCACCATAGAAAACCTAAATCATGTTACCATGGGGGGTCCGTGTATTGCGGATCACAGAAGTTTTACAGTGTTATGAGAAGATACGAGCCACCAAATGTTGTTCAACTTCTTGCCAATTGTGAACTTTGGTGATGAGGGGATGTAAGGAAACGTCACTAGTTTTGCACCAAGGATAGCTATTATGATAGTCGAACAGAAGAACTTCAATACCATTTTCTGCACAATCCAATGCATATCTAGGATTGTCATCTATCAGAATTTGTGCTCCAAATGATCTGTGCACAACATTAACAACAACATCATTATGCTCTAGTCTTCAGAACAAATAATAAGATAACAGAACAGCTTGCTTTTGATCAAAGAAATAATTACGAGATGGAAAATAAAAGTGATGCTACAGTCAAAACTAGGAGACAAAAAATTAATTTTAATATAAATTTTATTCAAAACAAGGCTATGCAAGTGGATATGCTGGCACTCCTTGCCAGTCTAAGGAGGGGTAATCCAAATATTCATGCCTTGGCCCACTGAAATATGATTATTTCATCTATTGTTTTATGTGCATTAATGAAATATAAGATGCACCGTTCCCAAAAAACAAGTATATGCATGAACTAAAGAAAGCCTGTATAGTCCAAGAATCCAAACCATAAAATCGTGACATCAATAAAAATTCAGAGCAGCTATTTTTTTAGATCATGGATATTCTTACTCTGTCCATGTTGAACTTTTGAACCGAAATAGTAATTCCCATTCTCTTTATGGGGTGGCAATGCGCCCTACAAAAGGCTCCAATCAGATGTAGGACAGCCTCCAATAAGCTAGGCACATTTGTCGCCATTTTATTGGAGCCTTCTGCCTCTTACATGGTAATGCCCTCTTAATGGATGATAAAGTGAGACGAAGTCCCACAGTTTTTTCATTGATCACTATTACTGAATTTAAAGGATGTTAATGTTTATAGTCTGCTATTATGATTACTTTTGTAATGATGATTCTAACAAGATTTCTACCATTAGATGATCACTCTTATAGACCTATGGATCTAAACATAGGATTTTGCAAAATGGGCAAAACAAAAATATCAAAACTCACAAAGAAACTTAATAGAAGTAGAGGATCACATTGTTCAAATTTTTTATCAAAATACTAGAGGAGTCTTTTCAGAAGAAGAGAAGGCAAAGTTAAACATATTTGAAGAGTCCAAAAGGAAGATGTTGGATTGGGAGGAATCCAAATATAGGATGAAAAGTATAGAAGTTCTT
>SNQJ01S0223127.1:0-14891 GCA_010110895.2 Picea sitchensis
TGTCAATAAGCTGGATCGAACCCCTCTCCAAGAAATGATGCGCCCCTACTGGAAAACCCTCAAGGGTATGACCTGTTTCCCTCCTGAATATATGATGGTACCTGTGAATACTATAGAATGGTGTGGGTGGAGTGTTTCATCCCTGAGACCAAGCTTGGAATAAGGTGAGTGGAATATTTCACCATTGAGTTGTTCTCTAGGGTTTGTATTCTCAAAACCCTAAAAAATGTGTGCTCAAGAGCCCAATATCCAAATACAATATGATCCAAGATGAAGTGAGAGGTGCGCCCTAGGATTTCCTTTATACCTCTTTATGTTTCTATGTTGAGTTAAGTTAACCCTGAGGTTCAACTCCTAACTCAACCTCAAGCACTCTATTCCTCCAGTGAGTTACTTTTTACCTTTTTCAAGTCAACTTCAAAATATAACATTGAGTTAGCTGACCTTTCCCCATGTTGCATGAGACTATGATCTAGTGGGGATGAATATACCACTAAGTATGTCTCAAACCTCTTCATCAAGAAGTGGGAGACATTATAGTCTCCCCTACTAGAAATTGCTTGCCCACAAGCAATTCTGAACCTGTCTCCTGTATCACCTGTTCTTTCTCCCACGTGGCATCCTCAATGGGTAAGTCCTTCCATTTCATTAAGTATTCTCGGATGTTCCTCCTCCAGAGTTTATTTTCCTGAACCTCCAATATTTCCTCTGACACCAGTACCAATTTCCCCTCTTCATCTAAAGGTGGCAACACCTCAAGTGGGGTGATGTGTTAGCCAATGGATCTCTTCAGGAATGACATGTGGAAAGCGTTGTGTATCTTGCTACCCTGTGGAAGCTCAAGTTCATAATCCACAACCCTTACCTTCTTGTTGATCCTGTAGGGTCCAAAGAACCGGGGTTGGAGATTTTCTTCTCAACTCCTTTTGATAAAAGATTGTCTGTACGATTGGAGCCTTAGGTAGACTGAGTCACCAACCTCAAAAGTACGCTCTACCCGGTGTTTGTCTTCTTGGACCTTCTGCTAATTCTGTGCCCTTTGTAGATGATCCTTCAATTCCCTTAGTATATCTTGACTCTGCTGCACCCAATCCTGTACCATCAAGCTCTGTTATCACCAAAGGCAATCTCTACAAAAGTGAGTGGGTCATAACTGTACAAATCCCTAAATGGATTCATGACTATGGACATGTGATAAGTGGTGTTGTAACAATATTCCCCTAGGTGTAGCCACCTAACCCATGCCTTCTGTTGCCCTGCTACATAATTCTTGAGGTAGCCTTCTACCCATTTGTTGAATATTTCGGGTTGACCATTCGTCTGAGGATGATAACTAGTGCTAGAGGTCAAGGTCGTACCAAGCATCCTAAGTAAATCCTTCCAAAAGGTGCTCATGAATCGGATATCCATGTCACTAACAATGGTTTTGGGTAAACCATGTACTCTAAAGAATAATTCAGCCACCTGTGTTGCACTGAAGTATGTAGAAATGGAAAATAAGTGTGCAAATTTAGTCAACTTGTCCACCATTACGAAAATACAATCCTTACCCTGTGCCCTTGGCAATCCTGTAATGAAGTCCATGGAGATGCCCTCCCATTTGTGCTCTGGGATGGGTAGAGGTTTTAGCAGTCCTTTTGGATGTGTGTGCTCATCCTTATTTTCCTAGAAAGTAGTGCACTCCTTGATGTGTCTCATCACATCTTCTTTGAGGCCCTTCGATGAGAACCTTTACCTTACCTACCTGTATGTTTTTCCAATCCCTTGGTGCCCTGCCACCGGTGAATCGTGACATGCGTGTAGTATCCTAGCCTTGAAGGTTGACTCAAGGAACAAGAAGATTCGACCCTTGTAGTAGATGATGTCATCTATGACTCTGAAGTTATCATCCTGTATTTTCCCATCCATCAAATGACAAGCGAACTGATTTTTGGAATATTCCACCAAGAGGTGGGCCTTCTAGTCAACTGATATATCTGTCATGGCATAAACTGATGGCCTCTAGGATAATGCATATGCCACTATGTTGTTTTTCCCTTTGACAAATTTAATGTCAAATTCATAGGCCTGTACCTTTCTGACCCACTTATGTTTCCTCTCATTTAAGTTCTTCTGGTTCAAGAAGTACTTAAGGCTGTTGTGATCTAATTTCACCACAAATATTGCACCTACCAAGTATTTCCTAAATTTGGACAAGGCGTGCATGATAGCCAACATTGCTTTGTCATAGATGGTGTAAATGATCTCAGGGCCCCTCAATTTTCATCTCTCATAGGCAAGAGGGTCCTTGTTCTTCATAAGTACAACCCCAATGCCTTCTCTGGAGGCATCACACTCCAATGTGAAGGGTTGGATGAAATATGGAAAGGCTAACACTGGGCATGTGCTCATTACCTTTTTCATCCTGTCAAAAGTCGATTGTGCCTCTTCACTCCATTTGAAAGCTCCTTTCTTCGTCATATCGGTCAAGGGTGCACAAAGTTGGGAGAACCCCTTGACAAATCTTTTGTAATAAATGCAAATACCAAGAAATCCCCTCAACGCTGTAATCTTTTTAGGTGTGGTCCACTCAACTATCACTTGGATCTTCTCCTGATGCACCTGTACCCCTTTAACACCAATGATGTCTCCCAAGTAGAGGACCTTAGTCATCCCAAATTCACATTTGGATTCCTTGGAATACAAGGATTCTCCCTCAATGATAGTTAAGATATGTTCCACATGTTGAAGATGTTCCTTCCAAGTCTTGCTATAGATTAGAAAGTCATCAAAAAACACAAGAATATGGTTCCTCAACTGCATGTTGAAGACATGATTCATACATGACTGGAATGTGGAAGGTTCATTGGTCAGTCCAAATGGCATCACTAAAAACTCATAGTGGCCGTAGTGACACCTGATGGTAGTCTTGGGAATGTCCTCCTCCCTCATTTTGATTTGATGGTAACCAGAGTGCAAGTCAATCTTTGTGAAGTAAACAACCCCATGGATCTCGTCCAATAGATCATCAATCCTCAGAATGGGATACTTGTTTTTGATAGTCTTCTTGTTTAGTGCCCTAAAGTCAATGCACATGCGCATGGTTCCATCCTTCTTCTTGACCAATACCACTGAAGAGAAAAAAGGGTTGGAACTTGTTCTAATGTGACCCATATCTAAGATCTCTTTCATGGCCTTCTATATATCATCCTTGTACTTATTTGGGTGTCTGTAAGGCATGGTGATGACTGGTTTTTCCCCCTCTTCCAACTCAATGATATGCTCAAATCCCCTATCTGGTGGAATGGGTCCAAACACCTTACTGTGTTTGTCAATGATCCTCTATATCTCTGGTGCATAGTGAACCTTCTCCCTTTTGTCCACATGTGCCAAATTCTTGCATTCAACAACATATACAATATCCTCTCTCTTGAAAATGGCCTCCATACGCTTTGTTGTGACTACCGTGGTTGTGTTTCCTATCATGCCTATGAGGAATACCTTTCTTCCACTCTCCTCTGTGAAAGACATCTCCATGTTATTGTAGTTGTTGGTGATAGGCCTCAACGTATTGAGCCACTGTACCCCAAGGATTATATTTTTATCAGGGAGGTCCATCCCATAAAAGTCCTGTGCTAAATCATGCCTACCTATTGTAAGCTTCATCCCTGGAATGTACATGTTACAAGGCATGGTGCTTCCTCCTGCTACCTCCACCTTGAACCCTTCTAACTCAACTGTGGGTATATTCCTCCTCTATAGAAATGTTGAGTCAATGAAGTTATGAGAAGCACCCCCATCAATGAGCACTGACACTTTTTTCCCCTGCAATACTCCTCTCATACTGAAGGTGTTGTACTTGGGTACCCCACTAATGGATGCCAATGTAGACATCTCCTTTATTTCACTGTCGTTACCTGTAGCCTCCTCTTCTACAGTTTCATTGGGTTCTGCCTCCATGCTCTAGATGTGGCCAAAATCCTCCTCCTCTTCATTATCAGATGTCACCTCAATGTAATGAACCTAGCCACGACCCATACACTTGTGTGATGGATTCCACAACTCTTTGCATGTGTAGCATAGTTGTTTTATTCTTAGTTCTCTTCTCGTGTTCTTATCCATCCTACCTCTTCCCCTGTCAAACCCCTTGGGGTCTCTTCCTCCTAGATTCACTGGAGGTCTTTGATCTCTCCCTTTAGTGTTTAGAGGTGGTCTAGGGACAAATTTCGATTTTGCAGCTGGCCCTAGATCTCTCGTCCTCCAGATAGCATCCTGCAAGTTGGTAGACTTAAAAACATTAACCCAACCCTTCAAGAGTTCCATCAACCCCTCGGTTAAGAGAATCATGAGTCTAAACTGTGAAACATCCTGAACCATGAATGTTAGCCTCTGTAACTCCTCAATATACACCTTCGGTGCTCCTGTCTTTCTGAGTTGTGTGAGTTCCCTAAAATGTAGCTTTGGATCCCCCTCTATGGATTCCCTCAAAATGATGATAGGGAATATGTTCCTGTTGATATTTGTTCCCTCCATGAGATCCACTAGTTTTCTTGTTGGCATAAGATTTTGGGCCTTTCCCCTTATGAGTCATCTCCGATAAAATTTGTGCTATATTTGTTTGGTTGTCATCTACCTTCCTCAAGGTCTCTGGTATTTCATATTTTCCCCTATGGTTTGCCTCCTGGCTCTCCTATAAGTGAGTGACCAATGTACTCTCTGTTTGGAGTATGGATTTACATAGTTCTTGTGTCAAGGTTTCTAAGTCCTATGGATCACTATCCTCACTTGAACCTTCCATATCGACCTCTGACTCACCTATTTGTTTCCCCCTGCCTATATAAATGCTGCCAAAATTCTGCATGCACTAATTCTCACAGGTTGGGAGTATCAGAGCTCTGATACCACTGTAATGTTCCGAAGCCAATTTTTTCGCTTGGAACACTAACTAACCACTGATTTACTTGTTTGTTTGTGTGTGTTTTCAGGTTGGCCTCTCAAGTTTCAGCCTTAGGGTTATATTCATTTATTAAGCACAGATCTGAAGATATACTCAATGAAAATACAAGATCTAACTAGTACATAAGATATGGAACCAAATAACATAGATCTGGCCTTTATTATTATGAAAAGAAAGAACCTGATACAAAGTGGATGCAGATATGGAATAACATCAGATGGATCCAAGAGATAATATATGAGTTGTGCCAATGGGAGTTGATGCCTCATGCTGGAAGATATGATGTAGGTTGGGAATTTATGGATAGTTTCATTGATTTCTGGAGAAAATAGGTGGTTTTCATCCATGAGCACCCTTACAAGGGTATGAATTTTCTGGAGATCCCAACTTACTACTTCCTCTAGGGTCCACCTAGAGAAACTTCAATGAGTGCATTGTTTTTGGTATTTTTAAATGGTTTAGTCACATGTTTTTATTTTTTTTACATGGTGTTGATAATGACGAGTCTATTTTTTGGGTTTTTTTTAGATGTAGGACCCAAGAGGATACCAACAACATAACCAATTGTATTAGGGAAGTGGAGCCTTGTAAAGAGTGAGGTAGGCATAAGGATAGATGCCTAGTATCACCACCAAGTAGAGGAACAACTAGGACCTATTCAAATGGTCTAGTGAATGTTGGTTATTGCGATGGAGGAAGCACTAGTGGTGGACTGGACCACTCTAGAGGATCGAGAAGTGGAGGATTTCCATTGTGTGTTTACTAAATGGAGGTCTTCTATGGGAAAGGTTATGGGAAAAAAAACAAGTTTCAAATGATTTGGTTGGAGTGGGGCCTATTATGATGTGGTCACTTTCTTAGAGGTTAGCACAATTCTTTTAGCTTTGTCTAGTGGGCATAGTACCCCATTTTTTTTAATCAATATTATGTATGTATTTTTGAGACACAAACTTGTAATGTATGAATCATATGATGAGATGATTAGAATCATTTGAAAATTGATGTGTTTTTCTACATATGCACTTTTCTTTCTTGCTTGCATTAATGGGAAATGTACCAATTTAGAATTTTATTTTCTAATCTGTCTACTTATGCATTATGATTTTTATAAACATGAATGAATGCAAAGGTATCAAACTAGTGTGATAAAAGTATAACTTGTAGATATTTTCTAAAAAGGGAAGGTTTGCATACACTATACAGTTCATTGAATTATGTGATGAGTAACCGTGAATCTAAATTAACATGAATATTGTGAATGTGAAGGGAAACTACATCAATAAGTAATAGATCATTGCATCATTTTCAAATTCATTGTTCATTGTAGGAATGAGGCAAACACCATTGTAATGGAGTAATGCATGTAATAGTTAGTACATGGCCTACATAGTCAAGGCTATATTCTATTTCCAATGAATAACACCCTATGAATCCAAAGTAAATGAGGTACACAAAAACCATATAGATAAGAGGAATCAAATAATGAGGAACATACCAAAACAAAACTAGAAAATAAAATGTGAAACAAGAAATAACAATAAAAGAATTATGTGCAAAGGGTCATTCACTAGGTAGAGCAAACGATTTAGAATATAATGTAATAGGTATCTGGGAAGGGTGAGACTAATGCAATCTCACTAACAAGGGGTGTAATGAAAGTCAAGTGAGAAAGGTCATTGTTTTAGTGGGTTGTGTTGCTTAGGTGGTGAGTAATAGATAATGTGGAGATATATGGAAGTTTAGAAGGAGAGACAAGCAAAAGTTTCACAATCGAGTGATATTATGGGGATAATTTTATGAGATGATAGCAAGGGAACATAGAAGGGTTGGAGAGTGAGCACAATCATGGGTATAATGAAAGAATATCTTGAAAATGGATAAATTTTGATTATTATAGAATGGGGTTAGTTGATGTTGTGTAGCTTTGTTTAGGCCCTGGAGGTGGTTGTTTCCCCAACAAGTGTGGGTGAACAAAATGCATACTAACAGATCTCTAGAAGGTGACAACATTGGTGGGTGGGGTGTACAAATACATCACAAATGGCACAAATAAGGGGGTTTCAAGTGAAAATTTCCTATTGTAGTATGGGTGGGGATAATATTGAATAATTTATTGTGGTGCCCCCAACATTCTTATTGTCATCTATCTTGTCTTGATTTTTTTTCTATGAGGCTTAGGTCTTCCTCTTGACATCTAGGGTGGTTCCTAGTAACTAAGATGAAATTCACCAAGGAGAGTCACATGTGAGAAAACCAAACATATATGTGGTGTAGTAGAAGTGGTCGAATGTGTTATTCCAAGCTCCTAATGGAACTATGCCAAGGAACATCGGAGCTAAAACTCATATTTAGGTTTTAAAGCTATATTTTGTAATGAATTTTGTGCGTTGCTTTGTAATATATCAAGACTCTCATGATATTTTAAACATGATGATTAAAATATTCTTGACCTAAGAGGAATTTCCCATTGTTTATCAGACATTTAGGGTTTTTAAAGTGAATGAAAATATGATTTTTCAAAGGGGACAAAATGGAATGTACAAGGTATTGTTGTGAATAAATATTGCAGTGCTTTTAAAGAAGAAAATGTGTTGAGAAAAATAGAATTTAGTAGTTTAACACAATGGATCTAAGTTTGTGACAAGCATACATTCAAAATAAGTTAATGCTTGATACATTCAAATAATGTCCGAAGACTTATGCAAATATTCAAATATACTAAAAAAAATGGAAGGAAATTGGTCATAAAGCATGAAATCAATCCCAATCCAATAAAATACACCACACATTTACAATGAGAATGGTGCCAATCTATTGTTTGAAGATTTTATTGATAAAATCATAATACAGTGGACAAAAAGGGAGATGTGGCTTCACAAGAAATTTATTACAATGAAGGAGAATACATGGAAATGTTACAAACTGATACAACAAAGGTATATGAATCTCTATGTCTTGTTGTCTGCTCATAATCTATCCTATGTATTGAGTTTTATTGATCATGCAACCTCGAGAACATGATACTCTTCATTCCTCACAGTGTTGACTCTTGAACAATGCGCCTTATTTCTCCTTTAAAGATGACATTGTTTGTGAAACCACTTCTTGAAACTGCCTAGTACTTCTTTATTCTTTAAACCACTTCTTGTTTCTTGAATGGTCTCCCCTTAGTAAAAATTATTTAATTTAACAAGAAACATTATTTTTAAATGAAAATTTAAATGACAACTTGTCCTTATGAGGCTGGGCGTGTGCCAACTGTCTCTCCTTTCCTAGGTAATGATATCTTGGCAAATCGACACATATTTTCACATATTTTTCCCATAGGATATTCTTGTTTATTCAAATCCCTCACCATCTCATATAAGTTGGTGTATCTTTCATAGTATGATTGGGATAAATTTCTAAAAATGATATTTAAGTTGTGAAGAATCTCAAAATCACCAGCCAACATATCCATCACATCTTGCCCCGTAAGGGCTCCCTCAAGCTTGCCAAATCTGTTTTCATCATTTCATCTGTCATCCATCGGATTATGATAGTTTTTCTATGAGTATAGGTCTCCATTTCCATCCCAAAAAGAGGGAATCCCATGCTTGATAACATCATTAATTTTTTTCTTAAAGGAGACAATTTCCCTTGTAATATCATGGGCCTTGTTTTCATCATTTTGCATCAATCTCTTTTTTGCAAGGAACATTTTGAAATACATGAATATATTGGTCTTGTCAGTCACATAAAGATCCTTGAGATCCTCATTCGACTTACTGTTTGAAAATCTTATGATATTATTAGCCAACTTTGTCTTGTTCTCTAACTCATTGACTATTCTCTTTATGTCCTTAAAGACAAAAGTGATAAGCTCAAGTTCATCTTAGATCAGGGATAACTAATACCAATTATTAAATATTGTAGCATTGATATTGTCCCAGATCTTATGCTTGGCTCCCTTTAAAGTTGGTCTACCTGTCACCTTCATTTTTACCTGAGCTAGTTCTTGTGAGCTTCTTCTTTGATAGCATTAATCTAATATAAGAGTGCTTACCTACTATTCATTTTCTCCTCTAAGAATTTCATATTTGCTTCACTGTATTTGAGCCTATCAGTGATAGTGCCAAACTCAATCTCCTTTACACTCATATTTGACATGATTTTTTTCAAGCCTTCTTCTCGATCAAGTGGATTAGTTTTCATTTTAGTTGACTTTGTTTCCTACAATAACCAATTTTGTTGATCTTTCAAGATTTTATTTTCATCTTGTAGGTTCTCTATGATTTCTCTACTTTCAACCAATTGATGATACACCTTCTCCTTTTCTTTATGACTATCCTACATCTCTAGGGTTTGTACATGCTGCACATAAGGAATATTCAACTTTTTTCTTGAAAACTTTGATTTCATTCTCCTTTTGGTTGATCAAATCTCCCACAAGTATAGGATTTTAGGGTCTACCCCCAATGAAATGATTTTCCTCTCCAATTCATTTAACTAAGTTTGTTTGGCCATGGTTTCTACTCTTTCCTATTTCAAATTCCTAATAATTTTAATTATAATATCTCTCATATTCTTCTCACTGGAAGATGATTGCAACACTCCTCTATATAACATGCCACTAGTTTTCTTGTGCAATTCAATCATGTCCCCAGGATAGATACTACCAAGTTTAATATTTATCCACGTTGATTTTTAATCTATAGGAGTAAGAGGTCTTTCCACCTTTGACTCCAACACAACCAAATGGAAAGTTTCATGACTGTAATCAATGGTAGAAAGCTACTTTGTTTGGAATGTAACTTGATGATACATCTCCTTTCTCAACTCTTCATTTTTCCTCCTTATATCTGAGTAATGGGAAAAGAGAGAGGGTTGTTTTTCATAATCTCCTTTAGCTCCATAGGTCACAACTCCTTCTGTTGACAATAGAGCTGAAGTGAGATGCTCAATTGTGACAGTAGGTGTCTTTGGAGTTGAATCGTCCTCACTAGATCCCTGAATGATTTATAATGTGGTATTTACTTTATCTAGGATATCCATGAAGATCCCCTGTGAATATGATTCATCATCACCCTTGGGCCTTTTATTTTGTTGTTGATCAATGTCCATATCAGACTGAAAATCTAAAAAATTCCTCTTCCTGGGTTGTAATTCCTACTTTTAAGGAGTCTGGATGACACTTTCCTAGTCCATTGAATGAGTGATAGTTGGGTTCTAAACTTGTGTCTCTAAAATATTCTTAACCTCCTCCCACTAATCTAGGTTAGTAGTTCTTTCTATGACGGGAAATTTCTTATGCTTGTAGGTGGGTTTTCTTGCTTATATTACCCCATATGGTTCATATACCCATTTTCTTCCTTTCTCAAAATCAAGTTGTTGTAGCATTTCCTCGACAAAATCTAGAGTAGTTCTTAGTTTTACAAAGAAAGGACCAACCTCCTTAGGCAACTTGAATTTAATAGCTTTCCTATGTTGGGAAAAAAAAATGGTTTGAGATTAACCTTTGCATGATGTACTCCAAGGAAAATATCCTAGGGGTAAGAAACAATGGCATATTGTAGGGATCCTATTCAAAACCATATACCCTTATAAGAGTATGGTCCTCATCCAGTTACCAGTCTCTTGTCCCGATATCCTTACTTAATTGCACCATCTTATTCAATTGGGGAAACATTATAGGAGGTGGAGAAACATGGATCAAAGTGTAACATCCAATCGTTAATTTATTCACATAAAGGCTAAAACCTTTATTCTACTCTTGTCTTCTTACTTCTAGAGTCCATTCAATTACATGCTTGGTATTTCCTCAATCATTTGTTATATTGATTCCCATACTCTTGAAATATGAAGCATTATTAGACAAGATACGATAAACCAAGTAGGTTTGGTACCTAAAATATTTGGTACTTGTTGACACTTGAATCCGTCAGGACCTAAACGATAACCTCATGAGGATATAAATCTCCCTACGTTTTTATAGAGGTGGTACTCCTCTTTAATTCATATTTTCTTGCGACTCTAGATCTTCAGAATGTGAGACTTTGCAGAAGTCCATCATGGTAATCAAAGAAATATAAAATAACAAGGAAGAAAATGTTTTGTTTTTATTTTAAATAAAGTTTATGAGAAATGACTAAGAACTGCACACTTCATACATTCAACAAAAATAGATAAATTTTCCTCACATCCATCATAGTTTAAGATAAAGATTTCTGATCAAAAAATAAATAAAAAGAAGATGATCTGCATGCATAAGAGAAATTTAATAGAGTGGACACATGGGAATCTCAAATAAATATAATGATAGATCAACCTCAAATACTTTGTATTCTAAAAACAGGGTTACAAAGTACAATCGAGATTGTTCCCAAAGTAGCTCTCTTGAAATTTCTAAAAAATATATAGTCTGTTACATATTCTTAGAAATTTAAAATGTGTTTGTCTTAAATACTGGGATTGGGGCTCCCACGGACCATAAAGCAAATAAATACAAGAAATAGGCTCTTAGAAGGAAGATGGTGGGCGGTAGAAGACAACAAGACCTAGTAAGAAGAATAGAGGAGTTGTCAATCTTCGGTTAAACCTTTCTAGTGAAAGAGGTGGAATAACTGGATGAAGGAATTGATAAAGAAAAATAAATATGTGATCAACATAAACTTACTATGATGGTCTCTCTCTACAATACTCATTGTTCCACCTTTTATGGAGCCTCTCTTCTCTTTTTAAGGAGAGATTTTCTAACTACTTGGGTAGTTAGGGTTTCTCCCTTCTAGAAATTCCTGTACAAGTTTCTTCTTGAAACATTCCCTTTAATTAATGTCTCACTAATTCCTCATTAATGGATTCACATCATTAATACAAGTATATTGAAAATGGGTCCCTCTCCCTTTTTAATAAAAGTTTAATTAAACTTTTATTTTTGAAATTTAATTAATTTCCCTTTAAAATAGGACGACTATGATTTAATTCTATGGGAATGATAATAAATTTTTTATCCATGTAAATCATTTCATATGTGATATTCATTGTCTTATATTTCCAACGATATAATTGTTTTCCAAATCCATCTCCTGTATCTCAAGATATGAGCCCGTGAAGTTGAGTTGTCACGCATTCCCATTAAAAAATGAATCTTACTGATATTTTAATTTATTGGGAATATGTAGCAACCTTAATCCTTTTAAACCTATACCATCATCTTCTTTGTATAAATACCTTTCCAACGGTATAAAGTTTGCGCGATTCCGACACCTGTAGCTCAAGTTATGGCCTCTACAAGATCGTGACTCAACCACCATTAATCAAAATTCGTGGACAAATTTGGGCCCTTGGATTAAACTTCCTCCAACCATTAATATATTTCCATGTGTCTCCAATTAATTGGCTTCTATGTGGATTAAACATATTTCCATGTCATCCAAGGAGATTTGGTCACATGGCATAAGGTTACATCTGGGTTAAATAAAATAATGTATAAAATGGAAAAGTTAAAAGGTGAGTAATATAATAATAATAAATTTTTATGAAAGGAGTTAAGTGTGGGAGGCATGGGAATGTAGGAAAGGGGGAAAGGGTAGTGTAGGGGGGAGGGTATAAATGTAGGTGGAAAAATATGGGAGGGAGAAATGTAGGGAGAAGAGTGTAATGGAGTGAGGTGAGGTGAGAGTGTCGGGGGAGGGTTGGCAGGTTGGGAAGTGAGGGTGAGGGAGTGAGTTGGGTTATGGAAGTCCGATCGACCGACATAACTAAAAAAAAGGTTAATTATGTGAATGTGAGGGATAAGGGGTGAGTAAATGGAGATGGAATTTTGTAGGGAGCGGAAGTGAGGGGGTGGGAAATGTGGGGAGCAGGGAAGGGTTGGGGAGTGAGGTGAGTTTGTCGGGGATGGATGTGAGTGGGATGAAGGGGAGAAGTGAGGGAGTTATGGAGAATCCGAATGACCACCATAAATCGAATAAAAACTAACTAGAGGATAATAACATGTTCTCATGAGAGATGCCATGAATATTTTTTATGGGTTTTGAACCCAACACAAGAAGATTTTCAAGGGACTTGAACCCAAAACAAATTTAAAAACACTTCCAAAATATTATCTTTATTCCACATGAAAGAGGTTCATTTTTTCGCTTTAAACTTTAAACTTGGATATATTGAACATATAAACTCAGATTTCCAATCCGAAAAATGTGTGAAGAAACTGAGACTGGGGACTACATAACAAACTTATTATAGTTCAAAAATTTTCATCTTTCGATATCATTTTTTTTATTAATCCAAGAGAGGGAAAATATAGATGACCAAATTTTGGTCAACAACTGGCTCCAACTACAGGATAGTGACCCCCTGTGGGTTGCTGAGAACACCAAAATCTCAAGACCATTCACTTTCTTCGTTGGGCTATGGAGTCATCTTTAAAAAAAATTCATGTAATTCTTCTTTCTTGGAGTTACCTTCGAGTTTGACTGCCTTATTGTGCAACATTGAAAAAAAATATGTACATATATGATCTACCTACCCTAACTTACTTGAAAGAAAGGGGCACCTTATGTGTAAGAAAATTTCCAATGGAGCCATTCAAGCATTCAACCGACTTGTAGAATGAGCTCTCGAATTGGGCAACATGTTGAGGCTGCTACCAAATGATCAAAAACATGCCCAAAGTATAATGTGATGAGACTGAACAATATGTGCTTGAAATCCGATTATATCGCTTGACCAACAATTCTTTGGAACCATGATTAAATTAAAGCAACTTTTATTTGCTCAAGAATATTGTGTTCTTTGATTGGATAAAGAGTTTCCAATCTGAGAATAATTTCATCTTTTTCCTTATCATCAACCACATCTAAGATTTTTGATTCAACATCAATTCCTTGAAGGAATTCTTCCTGTGTACAATGATCATGTCTCCGTGGTGAGGTTGCAATGGTCAATTGTTGGTGAAATTTTGTGGGGAACTATAAGGCCATATTTTGTTGTCCATCAATAACTTCATGATCTTCAGAAATAAAATGTGTCATCCATGATTCTTCTTGCTTCAAACATCTTTCCTTTGATGCTTGGAAAATTATTTCTTCATGAAACTCTTCTTCAGGAAAACAATCAACATAATATGAATCTAATGTAAAGTGATGATTTATGTCCCTCCGATGTAAACATTGTTGTTGTAGCTTGATGTACCTTGGTCGTATTATTTGAGACTCTACTAAAATATTTTCAAACTGAATTAAGTCCTCATGTTCATCCTTGATTTAACTATAATCATCATTCTCAAATTGAGCACATGAGAGGTTGATCTTTACCTCCCATGAATCATACAGAGGATGGTGTTCTTCTTGGATTGAAAATTTAGTGTTTCCATTTTATGTTTCAAGATAAAGATCTGAAAAAAAAATCATTTATTTCCTCAAAGTTTTCTTCTAAATTCATTCCTCCATTGTCTTGGATAAATTTAGGTGGGTCTAATATGTTGGCACCGGTTTCAAGAACAAATATTTCAATGAGTTGAGATCGCTGCATTAATTATTTCTAGTTGCGTTTTCCTTCTTACCTCAATAGAAATCTCAAATTTGTGGGAAAGGCATTTTTGTAACAACTGAAAATAATGACATCGTTTGGAAACATTTCTTGAGGAATCTCATGAAGAACTTTCATAAATCTGAAAAAGAAATATTTAATTGTTTCTTCTTTGTTCATCCCAATTTCAACCAACTTCAAGAAAAGAAAATATGGATCTTTTCTTGAGAAATATTTTTCGACAAACAAGTTTTCTAGTACATCCCAACTAGTGATGGTTCTGGGTAGCAATGAATACAACTATTCACTAGCATCTTCTTTTAAAGTCAAGATAAATAACTGGCATGCAACATCATTTTGAGGTGCCACATTAAAAATTTCACAAGCACTGTCAAATTTAATCAAATATTTCTTTGCATCTTCTGAAACATTCCCGCAGAATGTT
>SNQJ01S0223128.1:0-13020 GCA_010110895.2 Picea sitchensis
TTTTTTTAGGAGCATATCATTCATCAAAACTTAAAGTTAGGAATTTGCATTACTTTCATATTTACTTTTCTTGCAGAGTCATAACACCATTGGTTTCATCACCATATACCTTTTTGAGTAATCATGGCCATAAAATCGATGCTATAATTTAAAATTTATTGGTAACGATTTTATTTTTTAGGGTGTACAAACTAGCCTAGGATTTAGTGCCTTGGAATATGATTTTCTGAGTAAACTTCTCCGAGGAAATCAAATTGACATATGTTTCTGAGTCAGGGAGTGGAGAAATCCATTGCATAATTTGTAAGATCAGGAGGCTCTTCTCACACTGGAGTTAATCACGAGGTCGCACGAAGTTGGTTGAAGGGATATCCCCCGGATACTCGACTAGCGTCAAAGATATTTCTTGTGGATTTATTCATATTTGGGGATCTTGATAGTTCCTATACCTCCATGAGAGGTGGTTCTTTCAAGATTTTAGGCTTTGTTACCTTGCCCATACAATGATCTAGACTTACGACTGCTCACCTGTGCATTGATTATACAGTGGTTGATTAGTTTCTTGACTTAGGTATCTCATAGGTTACTTGAAAGGGTTATTTTGCAAGTAACCTGGGTCAGATAAGAGTCAGAAAACACACAACCTTTATGGAGGACTACCTCTCCGGGGGGATCTGACCGACTGGTTGTTAATCCCACGAGGGCCCTTATAAATGATTTTGTTACCTTTGATATTTAGGAGGGAGTCTCAGGCCCCTCTTGGGTGAAACATACCTTATTTAGGGAGGGAGGCCACTCAACCACTTTACCCCATTTTCATGTATATTGTCTATTTGACTTTTGGTGTGCTCTTTGATTACTAGTTGGCCTTAACAATCTATACTGAGTTCTCATTATCATGGATAGTGGAGTCACTTTGGCTCCCTCATTTATTTCTACCTACTCCATGATGCCTACTCATTTCATGGGGACAAGTCCTTCTGTTTTTCATAATGGTATGCAGAACTATGGTACTCAGTATGCACCTTTGGTCTCTAGTCATTCTCCTATTGATATGTCTTCGCAATTGCCATCATTTGTCTCTCTTCCTTATGAAAATCCAAGTTTTGGGTCTAGGGGAATGATGAATTCTTATTATCCCTCTCCGTTTGGTGGGAGTCATATCCTTCAAACACCTCTTATGATAGGAGGTTGGAATATTCCTTCCTACGAATCCACTATGCAAGAAGCAAGTGCCAAAATAGTAAATCATTCTACTTATTACACTTTGTCCACTTATCCTTCTTCCACTACGTCGATTCCTATGAACACTTTTCCCATGGCGTACCTCCATATTTCCTCTGGTGTTTCATCTGAGGGAAGTTATTTTTATAGCATGGGAAACCCCCTTCATGAAGTTCCTTCATCTAGAGGAAACATATATCCTCACATGAGTAACCCTTGTCAGGTTGCTTTCTCTTCACAAGTGGCTTCCTCAGGGTCGATGCCCTTACAAACCTTTATGAATCAATATGGAGGAGGATACTATCCCACTGGCCAGAGACATGGTGTAAACCAAGATTATTCCTGGCCTACAATTTCTCAAAACCAATCTTTCCTTGGACCTTGGTCTCAAATGTCGCAATTCATCATCATCGTGAGTCCAGTAACTACTAGTCATACTGGAGCTTCATCACCAACCTCTGCTAGTCATGTTGGAGATTGGTTGACAACCTCTACAAGTCATGTTGAAGACCTGCAACCAGCCGCTGCAAGTCATGCTGGGGGAACAAGTCCAATCACTGCATGGCATACTGGCATTACATCACCAACCTCTACTATTCATGTTGGAGATTGGTCGACAACCTCTGCAAGTCATGTTGAAGACCTCCAACTAACCACTGCAATTCATTCTTGGGGGCACATGTCTAGTCATTGCTAGTCACACTACACATGCATCACAACCTCTGCTAGTCATGTTGGGGATTCATCACTAACCTATACTAGTCATGTTGGATATTTTCTACTAGCCTCTGCAAGTCATGCTGGGAGGATGTAACCAAATGCTGCTAGTCATGTTGGGGGAATTCATATGATGGAGAAACCTAGACATCTCAAACATAAGCCTAAATTCCTTTGTAGGACTTGTGAAGGAAGTCACCTTACCTGTTTGTGTCATGTTACTGCCAGGATTTCGGAAGCTTGGTTCTCACTTGAGGGCTCTTCACATTCTAAGTCATCGATGGTTTCCCCCCACTCTGTTCCTTCTTTGGTTGATATAAGAATCATGTTGATGCAATATTTGGCTGACACCACTTTTCCTTTAGGGGTTGATGCATCATTTGACCTTGTTGTCTTGCATCCCATTCAACTAGTGGTCGTGTCGATGCAATATTCAACAGACACCTCTCATAAGTTCGGGGGTGATGCATCTCTTGACCTTGTTGTCTCGCATCTTGTTCAACCAATGGTCGTGTCGATGTAATCTTCGACCAACAACACTCTTGTTTTTGGGGGTGACATACCTCTTGACCTTTTTGTCTCACATCCTATTCAACCAATGGTTGAGGAAATGGTCATATTGATGCAATCTTCGATCGACCCCACTCTTCTCTTGGAGAGTGACAAGTCTAAGTAAGCGATCGCGCCAATGTAATTTTGGTCCATCTCGCTCTTCTGGTTCTATACCTTCTATGCCATGTCCTTAGCATTTCTAGTACTTCACCTTTTGAAAAAGAGAGAGTTTTACTCTTCTCGAGTTCTCTCCTTCCAAGTCTTGACAAGGTTCCCTTTGATTGGGATGGTCTTGTGGGGTATCCAATTCCTCTGCTTATGTATTTTCCAAGAAGAGACATTATCTAATATATCATGGAGATGATAACCTCCGTTAGCACTTTGTCCTCCTAGACTTGGAGAACTTTGGGTCTTCCCAAGATTGTGTCGGTTCTTCGTAAGATACTGACATTCCACAGAAGGTCTGCACGGGAGCCTTGGCCTCCCCTATGACTTGCCACCTAGAATCTCCCTAACAATTCTAAGTTAATCTCTTTTCCGACTCATTCAAAAAGCGAAAATATTACCGAGTGATTTGTCCCTTTCACACTCGTTAAATTGAACTTGAAAGGTCGTGAGTCTTAGTTAATCTCTTTTCAGACTCCTTTTCAAAAAGATAAAATATCTCCAAGTGATTTGTCCCTTTCACACTCGATAAATTGTATTTGAAAGGTCATGAGTCTTAGTTAAGCTCTTTTCTAACTCGTTACCAAAAATAGAAAAGATCCCCGAGTGAACTTGTCTTTTTCACACTCATAAATTGGATTTGAAAAGACATCTATTTGGCACAAGTTTATCCCTTTTTCAAACCAAGTAGACTAAAAGACATAAAAAGGACATTTTTTGGCGTTACGTTGTGATTGCATCTCATTCCCTTGCTTGCAGTATTGAGCCTATATCCAGTTCTTGTTTATGTTATAAACCATTTTCCTCAACAATTTTGCATCCATAACCAATAAGAGCCTTGTTTTTATCCTTTGCAATTTGACACCCTATACCTAGGAGGGAACATCCCTCGACTATGCATATCCCGCATGCACTTCCCTGCATTGAGCATAGGTACATTCTACTGTTGGAAGTAGTTTTTCTTACTTGCAACACCCGTTTCCTCCTCTGTATCATAGCATTCGTTTGTTATGAAAAAAAAAAAAACCGGGTGGGAAGGGAGTATTATCTTATATTCATAGCATTCATGTCGCCTTTGAATAGAGCAAAAAGTTATTTGAGTCCATTCACCATAATTTTGGGTTTAGCATGGCCTTAGGAAGCTGAGCTCATTACAGAGTCTTCTCTACCAAATGGTTACTCTTCGAGTCCCTACATAGAACTTCATTGATGCCTCATGCATCTCATGATTTTATCATTGGGTCTATGCTGCCAGAGTCCACCATATGTCTCTTGCTCTTGTTCAAAGGAAGTCTATCAACCTATGCTGGCCACTCCTTAGAATTCTTGACTTTGCATGTCAACCATACCCTCAATTTGTCTCAGAATCACATGATACTTTAGTCCTATCATGCACCCTGGCCCTACTTTCATCATTGGTAGGTAACCTTGAACCCAATAGTCAACATTTCATCATTGGTCATTGAATAGGTGGTTTCCCTTATGTTCGACGAAAATACATCTATTCACACTATGGGATTTGTGTAGTGTCTCGGATGCCATTAGCCTTATTGGTGGTTTCCTCACCTTTGTCAATAGTTTTCATCATTGGTTGTTATTCAGAGGGTCTTTTTCGTGTACCTCTTGCACTTGGAACATGTGAAAGACACACAAGGTTGTTGGTTCATGAACTTGTTCTTCATCTGATTCCCACCAAATCATGAAACTCCTTCTTTGTACCTCATGCTGACTGATGAGAGATTCCTTAATTCTTTCCTTTCAGTGGGTATCTTTCCATCAACATCAGCCTATTATCTGGAAACAGGACCTAGAGTCTTATGAGTACCTTGAGGCTTGTAGTCATTAGTGGCAGGCTCTCTCGCCATCGACAATTGGGAATATATCAATGTTTTCTGAATCGATGGATTCTTCAGGTGTTCGAAACCAACTCCTCTATTCACACTTGTAAGAATGTACTTGGTGCCTTGACACCTACTTTCATTATTGATAGGTTGTCTCGCGTTTGTTAATGGTATACATCAATGACCGGTAATCAAACGATGTCTCATTGAGTTCGAACTCAACTCATTTATTCACATCATGTAGACTTGCACCGTTGGCAGATTGTGTAGAAGACTTGAAGACATCACTATGTGGCCACAAATTTCCTGATATGTTGCTTCCTTTTCATTGGACTAGTACCTATATGACTTCAATGATCATGGGAGATCATATTGTACTCCATGGTATACATATATCTTCATATTGGTTTTGAAACTGTTTCTACTGGGCCTTGTTCATGACTATGGAAGGTATTGGCATGTAACCACATTTGTGTTTGCTTATTTTATGGCCACATACACTTGTTTGGTATATTTTTCACATGGATATGTAGTGTAGTTTTGGCAGCCATGTATTCAAAGTCTGTACAGAATGTAATGAGCGATCGAGTTCATCCAACTGGTTCTCTACCACTCCACTTCTGGGTTATTTATAATGTATTTCAACCATCGCAGATACTCCTTTGACCTCACACATTAGGGGAATCTGTTAGATAAAGATTTGCCTCACCCTATGCAATCTTGCAGAGAGGGCCTTACTCCATTTCCCTATGTAGACTTACTTTCCCTGATTGATGAATCCAGAGACAAAAATAAATATATTTCCACTTGTACGCACCTTACAAGCTATACAACAAGTGTATCCAATGGCTGCTCCACTACAACGTGCGTACATCGAGATTTGTGCTAGAAAATCAAAATTTAATGTCGGGTTTCCATGTCACGATAGGAGATCTCTGATCCTTGGCCTTCCATATATTGGAAAAATTTCGACTCGGCCCTTTAGTTTCATTTTGAAGGCTATAAAGAAGCCAGTTCCGAGCTATGGAAAGGGGGAGAGATTTCAACTTTGAGAGAAAAGTTACTCCGGAGAAATTATTACTTCATTATTGAGTCTGCATCCCTTTTTCCTTTAAGTATGAACACAGTGTTCAACCCTCAAGATCTTCCCTTATTGATGGAGAATCTCTTTGTCTCCCTTTTATGAGCTTGCCTTTGGTGGAGGATTGAAATGGTGGAGGCCCAGTTGGAAGGAACTCAGTTTCTTGGTTCCGAACTGTGTCGATACAGAAGTCTGTAATGTTTTTGCTTCTGGTGATCATTTATTAATAGAAACAATCCTTTCCCTTCCAATTGATATCTTGAAAATATATGATTTTTTATCCATGGGAATGTTTGTTTTGTATATTAATGGACTATGCTATCTAATGTGATAACCTTTTATATTATCACTATAAGTTTTCTCTGCTTATTTGTTAAGAACTTGTTGTAGCTATAAAGCTTTGGGTCGAATTTCTCAACGATGGACATCATCAAACATTTGGACGAGGTAGGCCTCTTTCTTATCTTGCTTGCACATTGGCTTATATAGCAAATGTTGGAATTGAGTTGATTTCTACAGTCATACTTGTCTGTTTTGTTTCATCCTAGCCATAGAGAGATTTTCCCCATAACATACGTTTAGAGGCCATGCATTAGTATGGTACATGAAAGTGTAGAGTACCACACCAATAGGTCAAGCAAAAACACTGGAAGAAATTCAACAAGCATTATTGAAAGAGTTCAAGAAGTCAAACCCTGAGTCACATTACATCACATAATTATAGGAAATCAAACAAGTGTAGACTAAGTCAGTGTGGGACTATGATAAAAGATTTAAGGATTTGATGGGTAGGTTGAAATTCCAGATTCTTGATTAACAACATAGAGAATGGTTTATTATAAGACTATTTCCACACATTCGATTCCTGTTGATAGAACAAAAGGTTGTGTTGTAGCCTGAAGCTTTGGAGATTGCGATGAAGCTAGAAGCATCTCCTGTAGGAGATAGAAAGGGGATGGCTCAAGTCTGGACACAATTAACTGGCTTGAAAATCGAACTAGAAGAACTAACAAAAGGAAAGGAGAAGCGAGAACAAGTCTGGTGTACCAAGTGTAGGACTGAAGGACACCATAAGGACGAATGCCTAGATTTTGCGAAGTATTTGGAAACTGGAGCACCGAACCCATTACTAAGAGGGGGGTACTACAAAATATGTAAGACATGGGGAGATCATCCATCTAATTTTCCATTGCTGCAAAAATAATAGAGTAGGTCTCAAAACTTATTTTGTAACCTTTTAAAGTCAATAGGGAACAAAGAGAAGGACTACTGTGCATTTGATCTGATGAGAGATCAGAATTCAAATATGTATATAATTCAAGAAGAAAATGTTGTGATAGAAGGAGGTGGTCCACAATATAATAATCAGAGAGGATTTAATCCATGAGGCCGAGGAGGGTTTGGTAGAGGTCGAGGCAGAGGAAGTTTTGACAGAGAAGGTAGAGCCCCAATAATCTACTACAATTGTAATCAACCAGGACACTTAGCTCATGACTGCCAAAATCCTTGTAGAACCTAGACGTATTGTATAGCACTAGATCATGTGACATAAGAATATCCTCAATTACTTGCAAAGTGGTAGGAAAGAGTGAATCAGAACCATAACCTTAATCAAAATGTAAAGAAGATATCAACAGAGATACGCGATGAAGGACCTAAAATAGAAGTTGTCATGTGCAGAGGAGATAAGATAGGAGATGATGCAATAAATGAAGGAAGGAAGAGTGAGCAATAGGTAAGGAAATCGACAAGACCTATGCTGAAATTTGACCCACAACAAGAAAAAGAGACATATAAGCAGACAAGGAAGAAAATTATAGAACCATATTGGATAGCATCGAAATCATCCACAACCCCGAAAAGTCCCCTTGAAAAGGAAAGCCCTTTGAAAGATTTTTTGAGACATTATTTAGCATTGATGAAAGATGAAGTTGCATTGAATGCATTGCATGGAATGATTGATCATTTCATGCAAGAAAGGGAATTTCCTACCACACAGAGGGTAGTGAACTAGGTACTATGCAAAAGGAGGATGAGCAATGAGTTCAAATTAAGTGCACAGATTGGGGGTTATGACATGGACTAGGTCATTTTAGACTTCGGTTATGATGTAAATGTTTTTCCAAAGAAAACATGGGAAATGATGGGGAAGACAAAGTTGATTTGGTCTCCCATCAGGTTAATATTGGCGAACCATCACAAAATAGTACCAATTGGTTGGTTGCTAAGGGTACCTGTGAATATATGCAGAGTGCGCAATGTAGCAGATTTCGAAGTCATTAGGATTGTGGATGATACTAATGCATACCAAGTGCTAATGGGGGTTGAATGGGACTTTGAAATTTAGATAATTATTATCCTAAAGAAAAGAGAAATGATATTTGAAGTAGAGGACTTTAAGGTTACCACACCACTAGATCCAACATAAGGAAAGGGGTATATCGAACCAACTAAAGGGAACACAATTGATAATATATATAAGATGACTATGCTAATGGATGAATATGTTAATCCGATTATAGATGGAACCCTAAGTTGGATAAGAATGATCTCATGTGTGTCATATTCAAATAAAGTTATGGAACATTGGCAACAAAGGATGCATGAAGTGTCAACCAGATGGTGAGCCCACATTACTCGATCATTGTGTTGGATTGGAACAAAGTTATGTGACCCACACAAGTATGACGAGTTGAATAATATAAGTTATTTTGTAAATGCACTTAAGTTGCAGATACCTAAAAAAGAAAGACTGTTGGCATTAGATGTTATCTTGAAAGCCACTCCAGCTAGATGGTGGGCTTCACATAAAGAAGGAATAGAAGACTGGTCGCAGTGTAAAATATTAATGCAAGTTAGATTTGGTACCGAATTTGACTATAATGAACAAAAATATACAAGAGTAAGTGACCCAACAGATCATATTGCATACTGCAGAAAGAAATGAAGTTCGATACCAAAGACGGAATGGATGCATAAGTTCATACATATATTGGATACAATCCCCAAGAACTAGTACTTGGAACCCGAAATGCAAACATAAACCATGGATTGGGACGAGCTAAATTGAATATTTAAAGTAACATTTACTTTTGAAGATGAATTATTGTTGGTAGATGCAACTTTGCAGGCCATTAGAACCAAGGTTTTTTCGAAAGAAAGGTTGATGGATGTAGTACCAGTGTGTAGTGCGTATAGAAATTCTATGACATTTCATGACCTACTATAATTTTATAATGTGGATCAAGAAGATTAGGATGAGGAGGATCCAATAAATACACAAATATCTTAAACAGAGGGGAAACACATAGTGGAGGGTCCATAGCTTGAATTTGTTGCGTTTGCACAACCACTAAGGATGTGTAAGGTAAATACTGGGACAAAAGAGAATCCAAAGTTTGCACAGATAGGAGACTATTGGAATGATGAAACTGTGGAAAAAATTGCAAACTTACTGCATGAGTTTCAGGATCTATTCCCAACCACGTTTTGAGAAATGAATGGGATAGTTGGTGAGCTAGACGAAATGAAGATCCCTTTGAAACTAGATGATAATATAGTAATACATAGACCCTATAGACTGAATCTGAAGTATAAATAGAAGGTAAAGGTATATATGGAAAACACATTAGAAGAAGGAATCATTAAACAACTAGTAGACTCAGAATGGAAAAGTCCAATGGTAGTACAGGATAAAAAAAAATAGGGGGAATAAAAATTTGTGTAGACCTAAGAAAGCTAAATGATGCATGTCTACATGATCTATTTCCGACACCTTTTATAGATGAAGGGATAGAAAATATAGGGGGGAAGGAGGCCTATTCCTTCATAGATGGATTCTTAGGATATCACCAGATAAAGATAACACATGAAGACATATACAAGACTGAGTTTGCAACATATTGGGGAATCTATTGGTACACATTGATGCCTGTTGGGATGAATAATGCACCTGCAATTTTCTCAAGAGTAGTGGTTGCAACCTTTAAATAATTTGTTCATAAGTTCCTTGAATTTTATTTAGATGATTGCACTATTTTTAGTCTCTTGAAGAATCACATAGAAGTACTAAGATTGATGTTGGATAGGTGTAGAAAATGTCATATTTCATTGAATTTGAATAAATGTATTTCCTATGCACCTTTTGGAATTTTGTTGGGCCATGTGGTATGTAAGCAAGGCTTAATAGTGGACCCTACCATGATTGCAGTGATTTTGGACTTACAACCACCTACATCAGTAAGATAGTTTAGAGAAACCATGGGCCATACATGATACTACAGGAAGTTCATTAAGGGATATGCACATATTGCAATACCTATGGATAAGTTGTTGAAAAAATAAACTAAATTACAATGGAATGAGGACCGCAAGAAAGGTTTGGACAAATTAAAGTAGAAGTTAGTGACTATGCCAATTTTGACATTCCGAGATTGGAAGAAGGAATTTTATGTTCATGTGGATGCACCATCCATAGCTTTGGGCACCATATTATCTCATCCAAGAGAAGGAGAGTTCGACTATCCAATTTCATTTTCAAGTAGGAAGTTTCCAACAATAGAAAAGAACTACACTACGATAGAACGAGAGAGATTAGAAATGGTGTATGCATTTCAGAGGTTTAGAAACTATTTGTTGGGTTCTCATTTCAATATGTATACATACCATTTTGCACTAAGATACTTAGTGAACAAGCCGGTGTCGGGGGGAGAATTTGCAGATGGTTTCTATTGTTCCAAGAGTATGACTTCGAAGTCATCGTTAAGCTAGGAAAATTGAATGTAGGACTAGATCATTGCACATTTATTTGTTGTTCAAATGGTGGATGACTACTTTGTATACATTGTGCAATTCTTAAGTACACGAATGGCTCCATTGAATATGATAGTCTCACAAAATAAATAGTTAGTGGGTAAGGAAGAAGACTATCATCTAATTGCAGGGAACTTATACAAGTTAGGCGCATATGGGATATTAATACAATGTGTGTTAGAGCATGAAAGGCCAACAATACTCTCAGAAGTGCATGAAGGGACTGAAAGAKGAAACTATGTAGGACAAGCGATTGCAGAAAATATTTTGTGCACAGGACTTTAGTGGCCCACACTTCACAAGGATGCTAAGGAATATTTCCAGGCATGTGATGTTTTTCAAAGGGTTKGAAAGTCATCCATAAGGGATGAGATTCCCTTGCATCCACAAGTTACATTGCAAGAGTTGTAGAAACGGGAAATAGACTTCGTTGGACCAATCAATCCATCAACCAGGAGATCAAGAGCGAGGTATATAATTACTGCGACATAGTATTTGACTAGATGAGTAGAAGCAGTACCAGTCATAGACTACAACGCAGAGACTGCTGCGCCATTTTTTTTTAGAATGTCATAACAATATTTGGCTTCCCGTGCATTCTATTGAGTGATCAAGGAACACACTTTGTGAATAAGATGATTGCAACATTGATTTAGGAGTTCCAAATTCACCACCAGAGGAACACGATGTATCACCCTGAGGAAAATGGGATAGTAGAATCCTTCAATAAAATTTTGGAGAATGATGTGACCAAGATCTGAAATGTAGGAAGGGATGATTGGGACTTAAGGATTCCTACAATAGTATGCACATATGGGACTACAAGAAAAATGTTGATAGGACAAACACATTTTAGGTTGGTGTATGGACAAGAAGGATTAATTCCGATGGAATTTATTGTGGCGAGTCTATACATTGTAGTGATTACATATATTTTGGACTTTGGTCCAGTAGATGAAATATTTTCATAGTTGGTACAATCGAGGAAGACCAATTTGTCCCAGGATTCCATTAGCAAGTCCAGAAGGCAAGAGAAAAAGCATGGCATGATAGGCATATCAAACATAAAAGTTTTCAATGGGAATAATTAGTGTTTTTATATGACAACAAGTTCATGCAACATCTCGGGAAGTTTAGGATGCATTGGTTAGGTCCATACCTGATCAAGTATGTGACAAAATCATGTGTTGTGTAGCTAGAGACATTGAAGGGTGAAGTCTTGGGAGGACTGGTGAATGAAAGTCGACTAAAAATCTATAGGGACGATCGATCGTCCGCACATTAGTATGACGTGCATGAGAAAATTTGTACTTAAGTAGTGTATTATAATAAAAAAATAAAAATAAAAAGAAAGAAAAGGTGGAAAAATAAAAGGAAAAAAAACAAAAAATAAGTAAGTTTTAGTAAGAGTAAGTGCGCAAAAGGAGGGACTGTTGTGTAGATAGAAGAAACCATGTAGAACAAGAAAATTACGCCCATAATAAAAACTTGTATAGTAAGCGAATGGGTAAGCTATAAAAACTTCGAGGATGAGGACAAATAAATACCATTAAATGGAATTAAAAGAGTAGAAATGACAGTTCAAAAGCCATAATGATAGCACAACACATGGACGTTCCATCATAAATGGAAAAAGTTGACAAAGATAGTGAAAAGATGAAAAATCGAGGAAAAAGTCCAGCAAAATACTTCGAAATAAAACAACATTAAAGAAGACATTGATTGCACAACTAATGGATTTGAAAAGTAATTCAAGCACCAAGGGAGGAGAACAACTAGTGAACAAGAAATCATATAATGAGATAGAATAGATAAGGGAAGAGAAGAATAATTTCTCACAATGATTGGTACCCCTACAGGATGAAGTAGTCAGGGTCATAGGGGCATTGGAAACTATGCAAGGCATGGTGAAAATAACAGCACAAGACAGTGAGGAGAAGATCATGAACATCATTGCGCAGGTAGTAGAGGAGATTTTTGAGAAAAAAGTTGAGGTAAAGAAGGAAGTCACTACAAAAAGAGAAACCTTCCAAAATTTTACGGGGTCCTGGAAGGGCACGACGCAATATGATTAAGTGGCTTGGGATGAGTCAAATGTGAGTGTTGGGGGCCTGTTGGGCATGCATGTTGAATAACTAAGTTTTGAAGAGCGTAGAGAAAAAAAAAAGAGGAGAAGTTTGTAGGGTCAAAGAAGAAGTCAGATCACATGAAAAAGCAGGAAGAATAACAATTAGGCATGCAAAATTATCATGGAGGCGTAAAGGAAGGAAAAACATCATGCAGGCACAAAGGAAGGAAAAACAACATGATGGAGAAAAAGAAGGAAAACATATAGGACATATTAGGGTTTTGGGGATAAACGATTAGGGTTTTGATCCCTAACTTTATGTATAAATATGTAATGGATTGGGAAAGAATAGGATGCTGAAAAAGGGAGATTAGGTTGCTTATGAGTTTGAATCCTTACTTGGAGTTTTGGAGAGATTTTTCAGAGAGAGAGGCATGCACTACAGAGTGGATATGCTAGATTGAGGATATAATATGTTGTATCTATTGTAAGCAAAGTGTGCAATCTTGAGGTGATTACTGCATGAATGTTAATATAGAATCCAACCATTATGGATGTAT
>SNQJ01S0223129.1:0-14891 GCA_010110895.2 Picea sitchensis
TTCATTTGGTCATTGCTTATTTACTCTACAGTTACTGGATGATAATGATACATTGATATAACACTTGGATTATATGGTTAAAAAGGATTAGATTTCTCTATTACTAATTCACCCCTCTCTTAGTAATCCAACAGGGTGAGTCATAGTATGAAGTTCATACTACTTTGTATAGTTTGGTTAGAGAAGAGGTAGAAAAATATGATCTCACATCTAATGAATTATTAACAAAATTTTCTTTGAGAGGACCTTATGGTCATTTTGACATTGGTTATCCCTTTTCTCCATTTCAAAACACCACTAAAATATCTGAAACCATATCAAATAAATCTCTTAAACCAAAAAATATAATCAATACCTTTTACCTGTGCATGTACAAATCCAACTCAGCTAAATACACACAATGCTAAAAAATATCCAAAAACACAATCTAAAATATAAAACACCATCTTCCAAAAAAAATGAATCCTTGCCCCAAAATAAGAATAAAAAAAATTAGAACTCGACTTCTCAGACCATATATAAATATACCAATTCATTGTATACTTCTGTCAATTATACAATGGAACTTGAACTTGGGTTAGCATGTACACATTACATGTAAATGGGTTTCCAAATGAAGCATAAGGAACAAGTGTCATAAGAAATGATTATTGTTTATATGCTCCCAACCAAAGCAATTAATCAATTGAGTGTTATGTGTAAGGAAAAAATGATTGTTATTTGTGGGCCTTTGTGCAGTGAATGATATATGGGCATTGTACTCAATCCAACAAAGCAATTCACCTATGATATAGGGGAAATGTACCTATGGTAGAGTGTCGAATAAAAATTGGCATTGTTGATAAAAATAGAGAAATGAGTTTATGAGTTGTTTGTATATCATTCCTTCAATGGAGATAATGGATAATGTCACTATGCTAAGAATTTAGAGAGAAACCCACAGTAAACATTACACATATAAATTACCATGAAGGACAATGATTTTCCCCTGGAAACCCAATTTTGGAAATTCGACGTTGAATGACAATCCTCAGTCTATTATTATTTTCTATACAAAGAACTATAGAGTATCATGATTTTCTAGGCCATTAGTAGTCTACTCAATGGGAAATTTCAAAATCTCACTACAAAGTTTTTCCAAAGGAACCCATTCTTCATTCTTTTGCATGTTTTTATTCATTGTATGGAGATTTTTCTAGTGGAAGTGAGAACGTTAGTCATATAAGTCTCTTTATATCCTATTTTGCAATTCTTTCTTTGCCAACTTGTCTCAACTCTAGCAATCCCTATTTTGTCTTCTTGAAACTAGTGGGGGTGTTGTAGCTTGGCGGGTGAGTAAGTGACTAGGTGTGTCGTGAATGTGCTAATAGTCACCCTCACCTCTTCATCATTTCCACTCTACTTATCATTTACTAATTATTTACAAGTCATGTAATTCATGGTTTTATATTTATTTTGGATCACACCTCCCCAATGGGATTATTTCGATCCTCAAAAGAATTTTTTTGGAGGAAATGGAAGCACATTGCCTGCAATTTTATCTCAAAATTCACTACTCCATTAGTTATGAAGGTTACATTCTTCTTGTTTTCTCTATTCAAGTTGTTGGTTTTCCATTGTTCCATTTATACCAAAGCTGTTCTTCTTTTTCTTGTGTGTTTATTGGTGATATAGGCCTATCCACCTATTAGTACTAGATGTCTCACCTAGACAAATATAGGTGTGATCCTAATACCCATTAGAAAACTTGAAAACTGAAATATTAAACCAGGTTTATGTTCAGGTAGACCATCAAGACTCTATGAGAAAAGAAAGGGAAACAATTTGTAGATCGGTAGGCTACCATTGGGCATGGAATCATAAACATCCTACAGATCAAAGGAAATCAAACTATATACCAGATAAAGGTTTATATAATTATGGGTAGAAGCATAGATAATATGACAAAAGGAAAAACATCCATCATACATAGATCCTTTCTGCAAATTAGATTAAAGAAAAATTGAGAAAAAAAAATATTAATATACAAGTTACAACAGATCCTATGTTGTTGATGAAGATAAATCTTGTAATACTTGTGCATAAAAACCATTATGCTACATAAATTCCATAACTTCCATAGTTCCTTGCCACATATGCTATTTTGGCCAAAATTTGATGATGCAAATATCAATGTTAACATTTGTCTCCAAATGGGATGGAGACCTCCCTGTGAGGCTGCAAGAACCCCTGTAGTTCTAGTGGACTTATTCCATTTGATTCTTACAACTTGTATCCCTCAGAGAACCTTTTCTCCTTATTGAAAACTAAAACATCCAAATACTGCAAAGCACACTAAACAAAAATCACACACTTGCAAATGAATTCAAACTAAAAACTTGAATGCTTCTGTGTCAAGCTTATTTAAACCTACCATAACCAGTTTAAATTTATTCTTGATCAAGTGTAATCAAATTTTGAATGAATCCATGCAAGGAACTGGTTAACTGGTGAAGCTCTTTATCTGTATCAAAAAATTGAAGGAATCCATGGCATAGAAAAATGTAGTTCAAAAAGACAGTAGAACCAACATCCACTAAACAAGAATGGTTTAACATATTCGTTTCTCAACGACTGCATATAATCAACCATAGGGTCATGAAAGTCATAAATAAATACCTCTTCTTCTTGTTCCAGCTAGAGATTGGATTGTTTCTTTATATGCCTAGTTTCATGATTATTGTCAGTCTCATCTTTCTATAAAAATGAAAGTTGTTGTAGGTTTCCTTCAGTGATTTCAAGAGAAATTTTACTAAAAGACAATTGATCCGCATTATTTGTATCTAGAGAAAACACATCTTCATATTCACAATAATCAAAAACAATTATAGCAGGTAAAATTTTAGAAACCTGATTATTTTCTTCTAATCCAACTTCGTGGGAAAACGTGTAATTTTGAATATTATCAACCTCTTGATCATCATGAAAAATATCTTCTATTACAACATATTCTTCAAAAAAAGTATTCCTTTCAAGATGATCATATTTACATACAAAATCATATTCATGGAAACATTATGGATAAAGGAACTCATCTAAAAATTTCTCCTTACAAAATGAATGAAAGGAAAAATGAAAACCTTTCAAATAATTAACACTAGAAACCGGAAGATATCTACACCATTCATGGGATTTTCCCTCCAAGRAGTATACAAACAACTTGATTAGGACATATTCATGTATAAATTTCAATTTAATCATGCACTCATGAAAATCTAATARAACTCAACTAGCACTTCCCAATCTTCTCCTCTAAACCTAGGAAGGCATCCTTCCCATTGACTTCTATCAGGCATGTGATTTGGAAAACAAATATATTTTAGAAAGAAAAAAATGCATAACTCTGAGCAAGAACAAAATCCATTTAAAACTAGTGAATTCTCCAAGAGATTCATTTGTAATGAAGTTGGAGTTGCCAGGTAGAAAATTGCAATCAAGCTAGTGTCATGCTCTTGTCTGCCATCAAGATTTGGATATATTCTATATCATTCTCCAAGGGAACATTACTTCGTTCTTTTCTCCTCGACAACAACACAAAAATGTTAGTACTAGATGTAAAACCTAGAATTCTATAGGTTTGATCCTAATACCCATCAAAAAACTGGAAAACTGAAATATTAGGTCAGGTTTATGTTCACGTAGACCATCAAGACTCTATGAGAAAAGAGACAAAAAAAAACTATAGATTAGTAGGATACCATTGGACATGGATTCATAAACATCCTACAGATCAAAAGAAATCAAATTGTATACTAGATAAAGGTTTATATAATTATGGGTAGAAGCATAGATAACATGACAAAAGAAAGAACATTCATCATACAGAGATCCTTTATGCAAAACATATTAAAGAAAGATTGAAAAAAGCATAGATGAATATACATGTTACAACACATCCTCTGTTGTTTATGAAGATAAATCTTGTAATAACTTTGTATAAAAACCATTATGTTGCAAAAATACCATAATTTCCATAGTGCCTTGCCACATATGTTATTTTGGCCAAATATTGATAATGAAAATATCAATGTTAACACCACCTTTAACCAAGGGATATTTGTTCTCTTTCCTTTAGGAAGTTCCATCCCTTTCACATAGGTATGGGCTACCGAACATCACCTCACAATAATTCGGTGCTGAAACTTTTCATTCTACTTCAACAACGTAATGGAGTGGAGCCCATGTTTTAAGAGGATCATTAGAGACATTCCTAAGGTGTCATTCTCATGATAACATTACATTTTTTCTGAGTGTATCTTCATGAAATATCTATATTTATATGTTGACATGTTGTAGTAGAGATATCACATATAAGAAATGCATGCAACTTCTTTCCTTTTGAAATACGTTAAATATGATCCTAGCTTGATGAGTAGAAACCTCTACTTCTGTCTTTTAATGACATGGATGCATACAAATATTATCCACATGGTTTGGTTTGGAAAACATTTGCTTAGTATCTATCTAGAAGAATGTCAAACCTTGGTTCTCATTGAATGACACATATGGACGTAGTAGTAGGTTGGTTCATGGATGCGCTATTTTAGGTGCCCTTAGACATGGTAAGGCATTCCAAAAACATTGGATAAAATTTGGTTGGTTGTGACATCAGGTTACAAGGTTGGACAATCATGCCTAACCTTCATACACACATATTTTATTTTGCTCTTATTATTTAACTTATAAAATGAAAAATAGCATACATTTCAATATCCTAAAAATACCATGTTTGATTTGGATGAGCTTAGTGTACCACAAAATGCTTCATTTAATCTAGGTTTTTCATTAATGAAATGAGTGGGCCTATATACCTAGTTGTCTAAAAACAATGTCTTTGAGTACCAATAATTGAAAACACATTTTTCAAATGATGTTTAACACAAAATGAAGTCTTTTTGAATGAAAAGAACATGCTAATCAAGGTGTACCCCTTCTAGATATGTGATAATATGAAACATGAACAATAAAAAAATAATAAAACCTTCACATAATATTACTTAAAAAGAAACAACAAAAACAAACTTAAAATTGATTGGCAGGGGATCACCTTAGTTTGCCTTGATTGATTGATTAAGGTTTAATTCCCTGCTTGATAATTAACAATAGAGTTCTTGTTAATGACTGCAAGAGGAGCTATTCCTTTTCTTGAAAATGAGGTGGTCATGATTGATCACAATGAAGAATACATCAAGACTTAAAGAATCAACAAAATAATATGATAAATTAACAAAAACAATTATGACGAAATAATAATTAAATAGACTTGAGTGCATGAATACTTGAATGAGATCCTCTTGGTTTCAAGAATAATTTATTGGAGTAGTCTAATCTTGGAGAAAATCTCACTCGATATGACGAAGCATCAACAAATTCAACATTGACTTTGTTGCCGCTCGATTGGATCAAGGGAGGTTTTCTCCAATATTATCCAAATCTTAATGTATTATCTAATGATCAGGGCCAACCATGTGATGGTGGAATATTTTATGTCCCCTCCCCCCCTCACATCACCCTCAATTACCTAGTACCCAATCTATCTACTAAACAATAGTTAAAAGTAACACATTAAGATTCATGCATAGACACGAGCAAAAAAAAAATCATGAATAAACATATGTGGTTTTAAATAACATATAAAATTCATTCATTCATTAACATGTAACATTAATTCATTAATCATAGATGAAAAATAGTTGAAAGCAACACATTCTGATTCATGCATAGACACCAAAAAAATAAAAAAATCATGAAGAAACATATGTGGTTTTGAATAACATATAACATTCATTCATTCATTCATTAATCGTAGATGCAATATACTTCATCTAAAAATTTGTATCATCAAAAATATGTTTTCACAATATGGTTTAGTATGTTTCTAATTATATAACTATAGTACAATCGTTTCTCTTTTTGTTTCTTCATTTTTTAAATATATTTAGCAAGGATTTCTTTAGGTCCTTCTTCCCCTCCATGTTGTTTGTCCCCTCCATGTCTTATAAACGACAAAATCGTGTACTCACGACATGCATGCGGTTGCAAGGGGGGCATGGATCATCGATTGCAATAATAAAGAAATGTTAAGTTAGTATTGTTTATTATTATTACTACAAGTATTTCATTAATAAAAATAGCATTATAGTGTTCTTTACCTTCTTTATTAGCACAGGAAAGCGAAGTAGTTTGAGATGTGGCCACATGTTCCTTTTCTTGTCTTCCCTCATCCTCTACATGCTCTAGATTTGAAATAGGAAAGTTTATAATTAATACATTGTTTTCAAATAAATGTTGTTAAGTATAATCCATACAACATGAAATACTTCCACTATTGAGATGAACACCCCCTTCATTGGGTGGAACTCCATCATCAATAGGCTTTTTCCCACTATTGGGGACATTTGTTTTTTCATTGGTTGCATCCTAATTAGAACAAACAAACACATTACTTTATGGCCAAGAATAATAATCATTAGATTTTTATTTTTGTTTACACTATGTGGTTCAGGACACCATTGGTACTCACTACGTCCACGTAATACCTCCCCCAAATCTGCAAAAGAACATGAGGGGATGAGAATTTTCAGAATATTGGCGCTCAACAACAAAAACATATAATAGACTTGTTAAGGGAACAACATGTCACTTCAAGGAATAGAACCTAGGGGGGAAGGGAAACACTTCTCCGCATAAACCACTCAGGATAAATCCAATTGACAACAATCAATAGATTGTACAAGTAATAAATTTTAAATAATCTTCATTGATTTTGTTTACCTGCGTGTCAATTTCAGTGATGGAATGTTTTGCTTGCCACAAGCATTTTCTGCGTTCAACCATGGAATCATATAATTTTTCAAAAGAAAGATTGAGATCTTCCGATGTTGGATCTTCTTTGAACTCCAAGCACTGCAGTTTTGCATAAAAACATGAATTTTGGTTCTTCTGTGCAATTAATTTAAAATTGTTAACAATATATTATTTCGATGCAATTGTTTTTTTGTACTAGAAATTCTTGCCGCTAGTTTCGAGTAACAACCTGGTCCAATTTTGTGTTGCCCATGTTTTTTTATCCTAGCCATTGTGGATTTGGATGTGTCTAGGAGATTGTATTTAAAAGTTTCAAAAATGTAATTATATGTTGTAATGACAATAAAGCATCATAGTTACATTGTTATAAGTTTCGTATACCTTCCTAAGCCGAGTGGTGTTGGAAAAATAACTGAGAGGGTGGGGGGGTGTGAGTCAGTTATATATATATATATATAAGCTTGAAACTTTTCAAGTTATTTTCTAAATCTTCTAGATTATTATTTAATGTGTTGTTGATAAATTAAGATGCATAGATATACAATATTTGATCAATCACACAGAATACACAAAGACACTGATTTTCCTGAGGAAACCCATAAAGGGAAAAAGCCTCTTCTTCTTCATATGATAAGTAGTCTTTATTTTTTGTACATTATCATTCTTATGAGCACCAACTCTTTGTGAGTCTACCACCTTTGTTTTACAAGATGCAACCTGCTGAGAGAACAAACTCTCTGGTTTCTCTAGCACCCACTAGAAGGAAGCACTAACTTCTTGAGTGTTCTAGCACCAACTGGATGGAAGAACCAAATTCCAGTCACATAGGCACCAACTTGTATAATAGAGAACAACGATTCTCCCTTGCACCACCCTACCATTCTGGTTTTTCTGGTTGCAACCAGATGGAATCTACAACTCCCTGTGTTCAAGAACCCACTTGAAACTCTGACGACAACAGTCCTCGCTAGCACCTCTCTACCACCTTCAGATATAAAACTTTGTTACATAAATTTATTACAGTGATACAATATTTGTCAATTGATTACCAATCTCATCATTGTTCTGCTATACTGCTCTTCTCTTCCTGCATCAATGTATTCCTTCTCACATCATCTTGCACTTTCTCTTCTTTTTCTCTATCTCTGCATGTGCACCTCAACATTCTCTTCTACGAACATGAATAAAAATTGAAGATGCACCTTCTCTTCTTTGTTCTATGTATATTTATCATGCCAATTCCTTTGCCAAATCATGCACACAACTCTTTGACCTCTCTGGAAATTACAATCTTCGACACTTTTCCATATGTCAATTGTCTCTATGATGAGTCTTCATTCCACTGGTATTTATCTTGAGAATCTCTAGCTCATCTGGCGATCACCCTAAATCTCTTCAAATTATCTAGAAGATACCATCAGTCCATTCCAACACTTACAGAGAGAACCTTTGTGCACTCATCCCTTTGGCACCTTTTCCCTTAATGAGAAAACTACATAGTGGGCGCTAGATTTTCTGGCTAAGCCCCTTCCTTTCACGTGACCATGAATTGTGATTAGATGCCTATCCAAAATGCACTACATGACTTCGTGCATCGGATATTCTATTGCGAGTCACCTCGAATATCCCAGCTCTTGAAACTCTGAGGTAGAGCCTAGTGACGCTAGCTAGCTCCTTCCCCTATTCTCCTCTGATGTGACCACTGGTTGTGACCACATGATATCAAAGAAATCGCTTCAAAAATTCATGCTTCAGATATTCTGTTGTGAGATACCTTGACTCTCACAACTCCTAAACTTCGAAGTACATCGTGCCAGATCAACAGTCTAATACCCTCAGTGATCCAAATGTTTAGATATCCTCTTCGTACTTCAAGACTTCACGACTGGTGATGTCAAAAGTTAGATAACTTCCTTTTTTTCAGGTCCAAACTCCCTAAATCTGAACTTTGTCATGCCAGATCAATGGTCCATGACCTTCCTCAATCAATGGTTGTGATCACCTTCGCGAACTCGGACTTCACGAGTTTTCGCTTCTCCTATATCTGATTTCTCAATTTGTGAATCAGCGTAATGCTCATCTCTCACCATGTGTCCTGCCTCAATGGACGTCCAAGATTCCTTCGCACTTTGCGATGTCAGAAGTTAGCACTTCCTTTCTTTCGTTTCCCAATTTTTAGTTCTCCACTCTCATTCGATCGATGACCCACGCCTTTCCTCGATCCAATGGTCCATATCTTCAGAGTGCTTGATCCGATGACCACTATCTCTCCTCCTCCTGAGCTTACAATTTCTTCCGACTTAGAATATTTTCTAAGTATTCAAAGGATTTGACCTTTGTTCCTCCTATGAGTCTATCTCTTGGACCTCGTCTGCACTTCTGGAAAGCGTTGTCCTTTCTGATATTTCTTTCCAATGTAATGGTAAATTCGCTATCTCTTCTGAGATTTTGAATTCATTCAGATTCCCAAAGGGTTTCAATCCTTTGGACCTCAAGGGCCTTTCTAGTGCCTTCATGGAAGTCATGTGCTCATCTTCCTGAGCTTGTACACAAAAATTATCGATGTTATCATCGTTGTTTTCCTGTTTTCCATCATTGCTTCCAATATGCCATCGTTGTTTTTTTTCTTTCCATCAATGAAACGCACACTCTTCCTATAAATATGCCAACAATCTCCCCCATTGGTATTGATGGCAACCCTGAAAGGTTGCACTATTCTTCCTAGACCTCCAACTATAGCAGACCACACCTTTTTCTCCCCCTTTGACATCAATGTCAAAGAGAACTAAGAGTGACTCTATTCTCCCCCTGAATCACTCTCCCCCTGATTAGATATACTATGAGAAATCTCCCCCTGATCAGATAGACTATTTTAACTTGATAACATGTCACGCCCAACTTCTTGTGTAGATACTCAAACTGAGATTTTGCAAGTGGTTTAGTGAAGATATCAGTAATCTGATCTTTGGATGGAATATAATGCAAAGAAACAACGGTGTTGATAAATTGTTCCCTCAAGAAGTGATACTTGATGGGTATATGCTTGGTCTTGGAGTGAAATACAAGATTCTTTGACACACTAATTTCACTAGTATTATCACAATGAATTGGAATCAGTGTAGTATATTTGACCTCCAAGTCTGCAAGTGTCTGAATCATCCACAATAATTGGGTACAACAAGTGGCAGATGCAATGTATTCAACTTCTGTAGTTGATAAGGAAATGGAACCTTGCTTCTTTATCAACCATGCTACAATAGAATATCCTAAGAAGAATGCACCTCCACTCATGCTTTTCCTTTCATCGATGCAGTTAGCCCAATCAACATCTTAATAGAATGATAATTGAAAATTCAGATTCCTATGATACCATAGGCCATAGTTCATTGTTCCTTTCAAGTATACTCATTTATGTGTTCTTCAACACCCATTTAAAACATCCATTGTGGCTCAACTTTTCATGGATCAGGTCTTCAAGCTTCATGGCATGCCTCATTCTATTGTTTTTTATTGTGATCCAACTTTCACCCGTAATTTTTGGCAAGAACTGATCAAGCTACAAGGAACCCAATTTCATCTCAGCACAACTTATCATCCCCAAACTGATGGTCAAACTGAAGTTGTCAACAAGTGTTTGGAAACATATTTGAGGTGTTTTTCATTGGAAAAGAAAAATTAGTGGGATCAATGTTTACCACTAGATGAATGGTGGTACAACACTTCATACCATACATCTACTCACATGACTCCTTTTGAAGTGGTATATGGACAAAATCCACCTTCAGTTCTCTCATATTTACTAGGTGTCTCAAAGGTCTAGGCGGTTGATCAAACACTTACAGTTCGAGAGGCTATTATCCATACCCTCAAAGAGAATTTGGTCATGGACCAAAATCACATGAAGAAATAGGAAGATAAAGTTCTCTCTGAACATCAATTTGCAGAAGAGGATCAGGTGTTTCTTCGACTTCAACCTTACAAGAAAAATTCCCTCAAGGCTGACCATTTTCAAAAACTGGTGCTCAAATTTTATGATCCTTATATCATTCTCAAGCGTGTGGGATCGGTGACCTATTAGTTAAATTTTCCCAGCCATTCTAAGCTACATTTTGTTTTTCATGTTTCCTTCCTAAAGAAGGTGACTGGAACTAAGTGCCAAACTCAAACCATCCTTTCTGTGTTGGAAGAAGAAGACTCCATTTGGCTACATCCAAAAGCAATTTTGGACCAACATGAGTGTCGCCTGCATTAGCAAACCATCAAAGAAGTGTTAGTCTAGTGGAAATATACAAACCTAGTAGATGCCACATGGGAACCAGCTACCATTCTGAAACAATTTCCACATCTCAAGCCTTGAGGACAAGGTTATTTTTAAGGGAGAGGACATGTTAGGGACTTAACCCCTCACATAGGTAGAATAATATATTCTGATTTAATAAAGGTCAATATTAATAAGGCATAGAAATAAGGAAGAATAAGTCAAATGTAAGAAGACCTAATAGAATCTTTCGCTTCTAGAAGGATCTTCCTCTAGATGGTTCTTTTGATAGACATATTTAGTATAAATATAAGTCAAGGGTATGAGAACTATTGTCTTGGATATTATTCTAATAGATCATTGTTCTTCTCAAGGTTGCCCCCTCGAAGAGGCAAGTGAACATTTCTCTTAGTAATCTAATTTCTCTTTCTGATGTTATTTTGGTATCATTTTGGTATTATTGTGGTGTTGTTATGGTCATATTGTTTCTCATCTTCCATTTCTAGCATTTTATTTATGTTTGCATACTTTTTATATCTGGAATATTACATGTTGGACATTGGGTAGTCGTGGATTGTTGATCCACCCTACCTCACGAGTTCATTAATCCAGAACTCTGAGAGATTGTTGTGATGTTCTTTGAAATTTTTTTAAGTCGGAGGCCTGAAGTCCCGAGTAAGAACCTATTGAAATAGCGGTTGGCCACAACCCATGGTCACATAGGTTGGGGGATAAGAGGAAGGGGATAGTGCCCAAAAATTATTGCAGAACAGAGCAAAGTTTAGAAAGAAAATATCTGCGGGGATTCTTGATTGCTCGAGAACCGCAGAATGAAATCTGAAAGTTTTCTTGAATAAGATTGGTTTATGGATATTGTGGAATTTGTTAAGGACTGATGGCCTAACCAATTTCAGTTGACTACACATTGTGTTTGTAGAGTTAACGATTGTAAGAACCAAACCAAAATGGAGGAGGCACAAAATGCTTCTAGTTTAGAGAATGAAGCTAGAGGAATGGATGCCCATTTGGGAGTTGAAGGATCAAACTCCAATGGGCATGTAGAAGAGATAGATAAAGAGGGAAAAATAAAATCATTGAAATATTGTAGAAAGATGTCTAGACTCACTAATCAGATAACATAAATCTCATGAAAGCCAGATATCAACACGGAGAATTCAACATAAAGTTGATACAAAGCATGGAAAGGATAGAAACGAAATTGGATAAGGAGAGTGACTCCAATAAATCAGGAAGTCACAGGTCTCCTGATGAAAAGAGGAAATAAAGCAGTGTTGGCAGACACAATCATCACTCCCAAGGGCACTCTTAGAGGAGGGAACACAGTAGTTCAAGCCCATATCCTACCAGAAATCATAGGAGATCTAGATTGGATGAAATGAAGGGATAAATGAGCCATAAGGAGGAATATGTTGAGACATGGATTCTTGGCATGAGGAAATATTTCCAACTGCAGAATTACTCCTCACATGTAGAAGGAATAATTGCAATGTATCAATTGAAAGGAAAGACATCCATGTGTTGGGATCAACTTGTGTAGGTTCAGCACATTAAAGAGAAAAATGTTACTTAGAAGTAATTCAAGAAGTATTTCGAAAATAAATACTTAACTAAGAGATACTATGACAGAAAGATGAAAGATCTCTTTGAACTCAAGCTCAGTAGTATGTCCATTGATGAATATGAGTGAAGGTTTTTGGAATTGTTGAAGTATGTCCCTTTCATCAAAGATGAGACTGTCAAAATTCAAAGGTATTTGAGTGGAATTCCACCTTCCATTAGTGGCAAGATTCAGTATGATGATCCTAAAACTATGGAAGAAACTATAAGGAGAGAAAAATTCCTATATGAGCAACAAAGATAAAATCCCACTTTCCGGAAGGCTTGGGATGACAATAAGAAGTTCAAGAAAGAGCAGAGATAGAAGGGAAACAAGCCTCCCTTTTTTAGAAATAGTCCTCAAGGAAAACCATATTTTAGAGAGTAGATAATGGTTGAGGTAGGGGGACAAAGACTAATGAAGATGCCCATTCAATGTTGGGGTTTTTAGGGAGACCACAAGTATAGATATTGTCCCCACAAAAATATAAAAATTAGAGTTGTCCACAATGTTCAGCAAGCAGAAACAATGGAAGACATGGGCAGTACAATACCAAGGATCTATGCATCCCTGGACAAAAAACAAGTTGAGTTTCAATCACACATGATTGAAGTTGAAGGTATGATCAATAATCATGTTGTTACTATTTTAATTGATTCGGGGGCTAGTCATAGTTATATAGATCCCAAGATGGTGGAAATTTTTCATTTGCCAATAAAAGAGCATGGAAAATCTTGGTTAGTGCAAATGGCTACAAGAGCCAAAAGAAATTTTTCTGAGTTGGTTAAGTCCTGTCCAGTGGACATGAACGGGCTGAGCACAAGGGATGAATTGAAAATCTTACCTTCAGGTTCCTATGACTGCCTAATTGGGATGGATTGTTTGGACCAACACCATGCCATATTAGACTGTCATAACAAGGAATTCACTTTCCTGGATGAGGAAGGAAATTAGAGAACATTCGAAGGAATTCCTAGAGCATTTGATATCAGAGAAATATCAGTAATGCAGCCAAAGAAGTGCTACAGGAAAGGCTTCCAAATATTTACAACTCAGATGGATAAAGAACCTAAGGATAAGGTGTCAAATATTGAATACCATGGAGTATTAAAATATTTTGAGGATGTATTCCAAGAGGTACCCGGAATACTCCTGAAGAGAGATATAGATTTATCTATAAACCTAATTCCTGGAGAAGCTCCAGTGTCAAAAACTCCTTAAAGAATGAGTACACCATAGCTAAAATAATTGCAGTTGCATATTGAAGAACTTCTAAAGAAGGGGTATATACGCCCAAGTGTGTCAGATTGGGGTTCCCCAGTCCTATTCGTGAAGAAGAAATATGGGACATTGAGATTTTGCATTGATTTCAGAAAGTTGAATAAATTTACTATAAAGAACAAGTATCCCTTGCCAAGGATCAATGATCTATTTGATCAATTGAATGATGCCAAGATATTTTCAAAAATAGATCGTAGGTCAGGGTACCATAAGTTAAGGATAAAGGATGAAGACATCAGCAAGACCTCCTTCAGAACAAGGTATGGTCATTATGAATTCACAGTGGTTCCATTTGGGTTATCAAATGAACCCGCTATTTTCATGTGCCTAATGAATGGTGTATTTAGGGAATATCTAGACAAGTTTGTCATAGTCTTTTTGGATGACATCCTGGTGTATTCCAAGTCAAAAGAAGAGAATGAACATCATCTGCGAATGGTGTTTCCGGTGCTAAGAGAGCACCAACTATATGCGAAATTGAGAAAGTGTTCATTTTATCAAAAACAGATCCATTATTTGGGAAATATAATTTCAAAAGATGGGATAGTCATGGATCCTGAGAAGATTGAATCCATAAGAGAATGGTCAGTGCCGAAGAATGTGATAGAAGTCAAATCCTTTATGGGTCTAGCTGGCTATTACAGGAGATTCATTGCAGGGTTCTCAAGAATAGCTTACCCCATTACTTCCTTGCAAAGGAAGGAGTAGAAATTTCAATGGACGGATGAATGTGAGAGAAGATTCCAGCAATTGAAGAAGTTGTTAACCAGTGCTCCAATCCTGAGTATTGCAGATCCTAATGAAGATTTTGTAGTGTGTATAGATGCATGAAAATAAGGACTAGGAGGAGTACTCAGTCAGAATGGGTTTGTGGTATGTTATGAATCC
>SNQJ01S0223130.1:0-10167 GCA_010110895.2 Picea sitchensis
GGATCGAAGCCCGAGAGAGAAAGTCGTTGGATGAGGATATCGAGGAAAAAATATCATCAAGGAAGATGGATCGTAGAAAACTCAGAAAGAGGAAAAAGCCACCGATAGATGCTTTGGAGAACCTCACGAGAAGGAAGGAAAGACAAGCTGGTGAAGCCCTGAAAACATGGGTCAAGTTGACCTAAGGTTTTAGACACCTAGGATTCGGCCTAAGGTTGTCTGTGAGATATTGTAATGTATAAATAAAGGTCAAAAGGACTTGATAATGTTTGAATATGTGTGATGATGAGTGATTTTTGTTATTGCTTAGGGAGAAGTATTGTGTGGTGAGATAATTCTGTATTGTAAGATCTTCTACTGGGTGAGAAGATCGACCCTGCAGCTGGGTGCACAGGGAAGGGAGATAGAGAGAAGAGACAAAGAGAGAGATCTGCAAGCTAAGAGTGCAGATAGAACTATAAGCTGTCACCTAATATATTATAAATCACGGTTCTGTGGACATAGCGCTAGGGAGAGGGTGAACCACATATATCATGTTGTTGTGTGTGATTGGTGTTTTGTTCTTTTCTCTATTACTCCGATGAAGAATTAGTATGTTGTATCTCATATATAAATTTTCAAAGTAGGTTTATGTTTGGAAAGAATAATCTGATATCCATGTGTGTTTTCCTCGATTCCACTTGCATTTCCTCTGGTTGTAGGAACCTGTGTCCTGAAACCCCCTATTGCTACTTCAGGTGAGACTGCATTTGCTTCGCAGGTGTTTCCGAAAGGGATAATAGTTAGGGATTGTTGGTGTGCTATTAGAGTTGAACCATGGGTCTGTCCCTGTGCCAACAAATGGTTCTATTGTCGGGACCAGGATCTTCTTGAGGTAATGTCAAGGTGGTTTCCATCAAAGACAAAGATTTAGAAGTGGATAGAAGAAAAAGAGAAGGACTTCACAGAAGCTCAGAATAAGAACCTTAATATCAACACAGAAGACTAGTTGGGAAGCTATATCTTTACTGATATACATGATATTTTCTTTGGAGGAATTCATAAGGAGTTATATGAGTGGCTGGACAGATTATAAGATACCCAGTTTGAGATCAGATCTAGACCGTTTGTGGTTTGGACGTCGGTGCTGATCAAGAAGGTTAAGAGAATTTATAATGCTGTATCGAGAGTAGTAGATCACTGGTTTTATAGTACCATTAGAGGGTATATCACCAAGTTTTCTATTGACATAGTAGAATCTATAGCCAAGAAGATAGATACTTCTTTAAAGGACCTAGAGGAAAACTTTTACACTTCTTGAAGTTGAAGATCAAGATGTTATTGCATGAAAATAACATCTTGAATATACAGTAGTGGATCAGACTGAAAAAGCTAATGTTCAGGAATTTAGACAGCGACAACGACACATAGATCAGACACACATGCAGTGGGAGGACCTTCAGAGAAGTTTCTCTGGTGAACTTGTTTGAGCAGAGTCACGAACTAGCACAAGAAGAAGGGTTCTACATTGGAGAAGAAGAAGATTTGTTGAATGAGGAACATTCATAGTCCGCTAGGCCAAAAGAAGAGAAGACTGAAGAAACTTGCCAAGAAGAGTCAGAAACTTCAGGGACTGCGCAGAATGTTGAAGTAAGTGTTATTACACCCCCTGTTGTTTTAACAACATTAAGTAACCATAATAACCTATGTTATCAGAACACTCAGAGAACTGGTACAAGTGGTTTAATGCATACTCATTTAGGAACCTTAGGAAGATCTATGGTATATGATATGAGTTTACCCACTTGTTAGCGTTAGAAGTCACTCCTGGATTGCTTGCAGGAGCAGAGCCCAACGCCCATCAGTTTATGTTACAATTTGTTTATAAAGGGTGATCAAATGGAGATAATGGCTCTAGGAGGTATCACTCTAACTCAGGGACTGAGTCTGGTACATAAAGAACAGAGGAGGTCTGGAATCCTAACTTCAGCCAATGGGTTGATTTAAAGATGGACAGGTGGAAGACTTAAAATAAAGTGAACAAACATCTCTGGGCATCAGGCTTGCAGCGATTTATAGGGGAAAAAACTCTGAAAACAGGATCCTCCTGGTTCAGGGCTTCAAGAAACTGAAAGAGGACTTGAGTGGATCCTCCAATTCCAAGTCGTTCAACGTTAAGGAAATCATAGGGACTGATTAAAGGCTCCGTAACTATTACAGTGATCCATTACAACATCATCCTATAATAGTTACAGCTCGACTGGATCCTCCAATTCTGAGCTGCTCTAATACAGTGTAAACAAAGACATGATAGAAACTGGAATTCATAAGGAAAGAAGTCTCCAAAGTTCATACATAACCAGAACAACAATGCTTCATTAAAAATTTACAACCCGGGAGCTCTGCTCAACCATCGATAGATTACAAAATGGCAAAAATGCCTACATATACTTCAGCCAAAGTTCGCCTGGCAATAGTATCTCAGGACTTCAATGGGGTTGTTTCTTCAATCAAATCTGTCCTCCAGACACCTGTCATATGCTCCTTCAATTCAGCATGGCTCACGTCAGGGGGTAGCTGAGCCTCCTTTAATGTTTGAATTGGCGTGTTCAGGCTCTCTTGACTATTTGAAGACTCGGTGTGACCCTTCTGCAGAGAATCGGTACAACGGGACTCTCCTAGGTACACTCTGGCCGGAACCTCCATACTCTGCAACAAATGAGTGACGTGAGGCTTCACCTACCTCCCTTATCATTTTCTGTTGAGCCAAAACGGCTCCTTGAATTCCCTTGGGAAACACTGTTGCAATAACCCGATCCACAGGCCCTTTCCAATCTCTTCACGACCTTCAGCACCTGACCATCGTCGCTTCTGACTCTGTATCGGGGATCGGGGTTTCGCGATTTATGCTGTCAAGAGTTCTTGACTCTTGAGTTCCCGATCGCCGATTCTTCGATTGCCGATGGCTCCTTGCACGCAATCCCCCTTGACTACGCCCTGGTCCAAATGACCGCTACTACATGCCCGCAGCCGTATAACCTTTCATCGGGGTTTCGGGGATTCGAGATTCGCGAGTTTGAAGTGCGTGAGTTCCTTGCCTCCGGAATCCATGATATTCTGAAATGTGACGAGCTCCTTCTCCTAGGGATTAGCCCCTACCGGCTAGATCATAGTCCATATGACCTATCCCTGTGCGACCATGGTCCAACTTTCCATCGGGATTTTGGCGTTCCTGACGACACAATGTTTGTGTCAACTAAACTTGTGATTCCCTGAAACTCGATGGCTTATGACTGTTGACTTTGTTGATGGTCAGCTCCTTGGCGCATAGCCTGCCACCTATCTTCCACTATTGAAAGATGCCCCCCGATATCGGGAAATCAGGTATCGGGAATTCAGGATTTCTGCTATAATGCACGTGGGACTTGCGGTTCCCCGATCCCCGACTCTGCAGGATCTTTCGCCATGTGCCACAGCTGACGGATGGCTCTGATTTAATCGGGCAATCACGCATCGCGATTTTCTCATGTAGGAGTTTTCTGCCTTTAGAAACTCCGATCCTCCGATGGACTGAAATACCGACTCTCCTTCTGATGTTTGACACGTGTCCTGCCAAAATTAACGGCTAGGATCCCATCGGTCTTTCGAGACTCGAAAGGTCTCGGCCTTCTCTCCCTTTAAAATCCTGATACCACACTTGTTGCTAACATTAGGCTCCATGGGGGATAGAGTCATCCCTGCGATGCTCTAATAACTCCTCCTGCAGTTCCAACTGCCTTTTTGTTGGGCTATGGAGTCATTATTAAGCCGCAAAATGAAAATGAACTAAGAAACAAAAGGACAATATTTACAAACAAAAAATCATCTGAGACTCAAACGAAACATTTTTTAAGGAAATTCCCATTCACTGGGCTACCGAAAACCTCTTCACCTTCCAAACCTTGCAGCCTTTATGTGTTGTTCGAGAAAGCCTCGGAGATTCTGAAAGGCCCAATCCATAGATCTTCAAACTTGTCGTGTTTTCCCTTATCTTGTTTAGGAGCATCCCATTTCAATACCAGGTCTCCTTCCCGGAGCCGCTCCTTCCTGGCATTTCTATCGAAGGCTTGCTTGATCTTCTGTTGATGGTCCTGGATTCTGTCCAATGTCTGCTCCCTAGCCTGCTGGGCCTCTACTAACTGCTGAATCCTTCTAATCATGTCATCGGGCTCTTCTTGATGGTCCTGGAGGAATTTTTCTATAGGGATGGCTAGCTGAGAAGGGAAAACAGCTTCATCCTCGTAGACTAACTGAAAAGGGGACAGACCTATAGCTCTTTTTGTAGTCACCCGATCAGCCCATAGGGCGAATTTAAGCTTCGAGTTCCAAGCCCTTTGATTGTCTTCCAACAACCTTTTGATGATTCTTATTAAACTTTTGTTGGAGGACTCTGCTAAACCATTTCCCTGCGGATAATACGGGGTGGAGTGAATCAGCTTAATCCTGAACTACTCACAGAACCTGGCTAATGGTTCAGACCCGAAAGCGGCTGCATTATCAGTGACAATCTTATTTGGACAACCAAACCTTGTAATGAGGTCCTCCAAGAATCCAATGATTACCTTGTGGGAAGCACTCCTGGTGGGAATAGCTTCAATCCATTTGGTAAAGAAATATGTGGCAGTCAGGATCCACCTATGCTGCCCACTGGAGGGAGGATTAATTTCTCCAATGAAATCCAGGCCCCATTGCTGAAAAGGCCCTGAAATCACTACCGGATTTAATGGCAGAGATCTGAGCTGCTTCTTTCCTACAAATTTTTGACATTTGATGCAGGCCCTGACCCCTTTGCAGACATCAGCAAACATGGTAGGCCAGTAGTATCCAGCCCTGAGGATTTTGTGGGCTGTGGCCCTCCAGAAATGGTGCCCTCCACACGGACCACTGTGAAATTCAGCTACAAGCTTCTCGGCCTCTTGTGGACTTATGCAATTTAGAAGCACTCATAGGGGGTCTTTCCAATATAACACTTGATTGATTAGGAAGTACCTGACTGATTTGAGCTTTAGAGCTCTTGCTTTTCTTTTTTGCAGGTCGTTCGGAGGTCGCAGCTCCTGTAAAAAGTATATGACGTCCTTATACCAAGGAAATTTAGCTAATGGGGGCTTCCTTTGATGATCTATGTCAGATAGCCGATCCTGCTGAATATCTGAGCATTCGCTGATGAAACTTATTCCCAAAGCTTGGCAATTTTCTTCAGCCAGCAGCTTGGCTAAGCCTTACCCTTTGATCAACTTGGTGGGAATTATTTCCAGGTCGAATTCTAGGATTTTGGCTATCCATTTACTCCTTCTCCCGTCTATGTCAGGCTGAATAAGAATATCTTTAACAACAGCCGAGGGGACATAGGCGATGATCCTTGATTGCAGAACGTAGGTTCTAAAATCTTTGAGAGCTTTCACTGGAGCATAAGCTTGCTTTTCCATAGTGTCATACCTGACTTCGACATCCCTTAATGCTCGGATGAAGTAAGCAATAGGTTGTTCCATCCCACTGTCATTTGCCTGTAATAGAACAACAGCCACTGTGTCGGGTGAGGCAAAGGAGAAAATAAGGAAATCCTTTGAGTAGTCAGGACTGATCAGCACAGGAGCTCCAGTCAAGGCCTTCTTGATTTGTTCAAAGGAATGTCGCGATTGAGGGGTCCACCTTACTTCATTCTCTTTCTTTAACATGGTTGTTATTAGTTTTACCTCCTCAGCAAAGTTAGGCACAAACCTCCTTAGGAAATTAATTTTACCGAGGAAAGATTGGACCTCTTTTCTAGACCTCGGGATTGATAAGGCTTGTATTGCCTCAATTCTGCTGGGATCAATCCTGACTCCTTCTGCTGATACTATGTGGCCTAGTAATTTTCCTTCCTTCATGGCAAACAGAGATTTCTTGGGGTTTAATGAAATGCCAAACTTTCTGCATTTCAAGAAAACTTTCCTGAGGTGGCGACGGTGTTCTTCATCAGATCTTGAAAATATTGTGATGTCATTAAGATAAACGACCACAAATTTATCCTTTTCCCCAACAAAAGCTATGTCCATGGCCCGCTGGAAAGTTGCCCCCACATTCATTAGTCCGAATGGCATCTTAGCATACATGAACGTGCCCCATGGAGTGGTGAACGCTGTCTTTTCCCTGTCTTCAGGCAAAACAAAGACCTGATTGTATCCAGAGAAACCGTCAATCATGGAAATTCTGGAGGCTCCTATCACCCTCTGCAGTATATGTTCCATCTTCGGCAAGGGGTAGTTATCCTTCCATGAGCTCCGGTTCAAATTTCTAAAGTCTACACAGAGTCAGATCTCTCCATTCTTTTTCCCTACTGGCACCAAGTTAGCCACCCACTCTGAATATCTCAGTGGTACAATGATCTGAGCTTGTAGCAACTTCTTCACTTCTCTCTCCATGATAGGCAGCAACATGGGATTGATCTGCCTCAGTTTCTGTCTGAAAGGCTTTGCCTCCTCCTTTAATGGGATTTTATGTTCGATAACAGAGGTGTCATAGGTTTTGAGGTCTTCGTAGGTCCAAGCAAACACATCAGAAAATCCCTTTAAGAGTCCAATGTATTCATACCTCTGCTCCCCTGTCAGACTTCTTGACAATTTGACGTACTTGGGCTCACTCTCGGTTCCAATGTTGCACTGAATAGTATTAGCATCCTCCTCCGAGACCTTTCCTTTCACAGACACATCGTTATCATCAAAAAGCCTCTCCAAGGGAACGAGTCCCCTGGTAATATGGTTGTTGGGCAGTTGTACAATGCCACGCCCTGCAATCCTATTCAGAAGATTACCCCCATCGGGCTCTTCTTCTGGGACGGTATCTTGGTCTATGTGCATTTCTGAAAATTCCTCAACGGTCTCCAAGAACCTCTTGACCTCAAGATAATCCTCGAATACCCTCCAATGCCTGACGTTGTCGGGTATGGAGGGTCTGTATTTAACCTCCACATCATATCTGAATTTGGGTGGTAGGGGTACTTTGAAATTGCTAGCCGATGCAGCCAAGAATCCGCCAAGGTGTTCTCCTCTCTTGGGATGAAAGAAATATTAAATGCCAAGAATAAACTGTCAACAAGGTCCCAGACCTCATTCCTGTAATTCCTGAGTTGAGGATGCTTAGCTTGATAATCATTTCTGACCTGCTGGACCACCAACTCTGCATCACCGAACACTGCTATCTCCTGAATTCCCATTTCCCTCGCAGCCCTTAGTCCCATAACAAGAGCCTCATACTCTGCCACATTGTTGGTAGCTTCAAATTCTAATTTGTATGACAGAGATATGGTTTCCTGAGCAGGCGACACAAAAACTACTCCAGCTCCAGCGCCTTCTCAGGAACAGGCTCCATCAAAAAGCATTTTCCAGAATGGGGTGATGGAGAGAAGAACTTCAGGGGAAACAGTGGGTTGTTTTCTAAGTTTCAGAGGTGGCTCTGGGGCATGAGTGAGCTGTAGTAAACTGGAGCCTAAATCAGTGTCTAAGGCAAAGATAGGATGGTTGGTGGGATTGGCTTCATCACTGATTATATAGGCCAATTGAGCCTCCCTGTACAGTCTTCTCTGCTCTCCTCCGAACACTGGGATAGTAGCATATGTGAGGTCCATCTGCAAGGTTCCCCCCAGTCTTTTTATCCAAGATCTTGATAACAACATTCCGAACTTGGGGGGGACATTGGCTACTATGATATCCATGACCACACTTTTCATAGGCAACTGAAACAAGGTTACAACCAGGTCTTTAATAACTCCAAGACACTGAACTCTCCTGGAGTCAAAAGAATAGAGGTCATGATAGGCTCTAGTGACTTCTAGTCCCAACTCTTCCATGACAGTTTTGGGCATGAGGTTGTGAGAGGCCCCTGAATCCATCAAACAATTGTGCAACACTTTGTCATGTATGTTCAAGGAGGTGTAGAAGGGAGGGGATGAGTCATCTCTATGTTCTACCATGGGGCCTAGGACAACTGCTGGTTTTTTGTCTTGGAAGTTTATGGAGTCTGAGGGAAGGCATGAGGCTTCAGATTGTAAAAGCTCAGAGAAGAATTTTTTAAATTCGCCATGTTTAATCAGCTCAGTAAGGGGCACAGGGATTCTGATCCTTTGAATCTCATGCTCAAAATTAAAAGAAGATGTTGGCTTCGGGATTTCTTTTATTTTAGGAACATGATTATGGACAATGGGGGAGGGGTTTTGAGCGTTCTTACCTCTGTGATCATTTGCTTCTTCATTAGAAGGTCTCTCTTCTCTAATGGACTGCTGGGGAATATCAGGCGCTACCATATTTTTATCAGACCTTAGGCTGTACTTGCCTTGTCCGCCATTAGCCTTGTCTCCCTTGCTTAGCTCATTCAGCTGGCTGTCGGTGAGAGACTCCTCGTATGCAGATTGAGTGAGATGAGGAAAAGGAGGAGTGTCTCCAACGCAGTGGATTTCAGGATCAAGCTCCTCTAATCCTCTTTCTCCCTCCTCGGCCACAAAATTGTTTTGAAAAGGGGCCTGAATCTTCTGGTCTTCTCTGTCTCTTCCCTTCTCTTTCTGCACATTCGGGGGAGTAAAATTATTTGGTCTCCTGAAACCTCCCTTGTTTTCAACGATCTGAGGGCCTTTATACGCCTGCCTCCCTTCCATCCTCATCCTGTCCATCTCTGTAGACAGAGACTTCACCATTTTGGTGAGTTCATCCACTTGAGGGTGAGGCACCAATGATCCAGAAGTTGAGGCTTCTGACCTTCCTTTTCTTCTGTCTGCGTCAGCCTTGTTTCTTAGTCTGTCAGCTGCTAACACATTGGATTCCACTTCTATGGCCGCATCTTGCATTTGGGCTAAGGAGGTGGCTCTTCTTTCTCTCAGCAAAAGGCAGAAATTAGGGTCAAATGTGTCAGCATAGGAAATTTGGGCAGAGGCTTCTGAGGGATTTATCTCTGCGGGGATCTTGTTATACATCTTGTTAAATATTTTGGAGAAGTCAGAGACTGACTCTCCTTCCATCTTTTTCAAAGACCCGAATTATATCATGTAATACATGAAGTCCTTCCTATCACCCCACTGCCTCAGGAAAGCACTATCCAGAGCCTCAATCCCAGCAATAGATCCTAGGGCCAATCCTCTAAACCACTTCCTCACTTCACCATCCAGGCTCTTGACGAAAACTCTCATCCAGACATCCTCATTTTCAATATTGAGGTTGTCCGCATAACTGTAAAAAGAAGCCAGGTGCTCTTCAGCAGTTAAGTCTCCTTCCCCAGTGAACTTGGGCATGTATTTCAGGTAATCTCCAGCAAGGAGAGGATTCATAGGATGGGGGAGAATTAAGGGAGCGTATCTGGCAGCGACTATAGAATCCATTCTGTTGAGAGGGGGATTAGCACCAGCCATAGGGATGTTAGGTGTAGGAGAACTTGGAGGAGAAGGAGTTCACAAAGGGGTTATCGAGGATAAATCTCGAAGTGGGGTAGGAAATAAGAGGTGATTCAGCGAACAAGCTACCGAGCTCCAGTCAGCAGGTGCTCCTCCTTGCACAGGAGTAGGTAAATCTTCTGAGGTCACGGGTCTACGCCAAGGCGCAACTTCATGGGAGAGGGGAGTGACAAAATCTTGTCCCTCTGATCCCAGACCGAGAGGGGAAACCTCAACAGGAACACTCCCAAAATTTAAGAAACGGGAAACTGTAGAGACAGGCCTGTCAAAAATCTGAGGAGGAGAAAAAGGAGCTCCAATAGAAGGATATGGTGGATTACCTGGTTCGGTGATGGATGCTTCTTCTTCGGAGGCCTTTCCCTTTCTGAGCACCGCCTCTGGATTTATTTCGGGCGTAGCTAGAGGCAACTGTAGGTGAGACCACATATGCCTGCCTCTGAAAGCCACAATTAACAGAGCAGGTTCTCCCCAGCGGAGTCGTCACAATGGAGTCGTCAGTTGCAATATTAGCAATCTAAAAGGATCTGATGATCCTATGCACCTTCGGATTCAGAGACTCAATGTCGTTCTACCCAGGGAAAAACTTCAATTCCATCCCCGGCAAGAGTGCCATAAATCTTAGCGTTAGAAGTCACTCCTGGATTGCTTGCAGGAGCAGAGCCCAACACCCATCAGTTTATGTCACAATTTGTTTATAAAGGGTGATCAAATGGAGATAATGGCTCTAGGAGGTA
>SNQJ01S0223131.1:0-10414 GCA_010110895.2 Picea sitchensis
GAGAGAAATTCAGATGATAAGCCTCTTCGAGGGGGAAACCTCCTTATACATCATATGAATTCACAATTACAAGATGATTCCAAATGAAAATGTCTCCTTTGTATATATAGGATACTAGGAGGTATAATTACAACTAATGGACCCAAGCCAACATAAATAAAATAACAATACTAATGTAATATGCCCAAATTAAGGGGTAATTTGCCATGAATTATGACTTAACATGCCCCTCCCCTTCAGACAAGTGTTGTCCTCAACACTTGAGTAGTTCTAGATGATTTTGTATAAAAGACTCATCTTCCCATGTGGAATCTTCAGCAGATAGTTTCTTCCACTTAATGAGATACTCTGAAATTGATCTATTCCTCAGTTGGAAAATTCTTGTGTCAGTGATAGCTTCAGGCTCCAATATTATTTTTCCTTTCTCATCAAGTTCTAGAAATATAGTTTGAACTGGAATCCTTTCACCTATAACCTTCTTTAAGCATGAAACATGGAAAACAGGGTGTACTCACGAAGATGCAGGCAACTCCAATTTGTATGCCATGATACCAATCTTTTTCAACACCTTGTAAGGGCCATAGTACTTCGGTGATAATTTATTATCCTTATTATATTGCTTGAGGGACATATGTTTGTATGATTGTAGTCTTAAAAATACCCCATCCCCTAATTCAAAACTTATTTCACTAGGATGTTGATCTTCTTGTTGTTTCATTCGATTTTGTGCCATGGTCATGTTGTCCTTTAAGAGTTGGAGAACTTGTTGTTGATGCTTGATGTGATATTCCACTGCTTGAACCTTATATTTTTGTTTTAGATAAGAAGTGATGGATGGTGGGTGATATCCATAAAGCACCATAAATGGTGTAATTTTTGTTGTAGTATTAAATGAAGTGTTATACCACCATTCTGCCAAGTGTAACCACTTGAACCATTGTGTTTGTTTATCATATACAATGAAACAAAGGTATCCTTCCAAACATTTGTTCACTATCTCAGTTTGTGCATCAAATTGAGGATGATAAGATGAACTATGAGCCAATTGAGTACCAAAACAATAAAATATATGTCCAAAAATGTCATGTGAAGATAGGATCATTGTCACTTACAATAATGTTTGGGCTTCCATGTAGATTTTGAACTGTCTCCATGAATGCAGTAGCAATTGTACTAGCTTTGAAAGGATGAGAGAGTGCACAAAAGTGTGTGTTCTTGGTAAGTCTATCAACAATAACCATGATGACACTCTTTCCTTCAGACTTTGGTAACCCTATGATGAAATCCATGGAAACCTCCTCCCAACGCTGACTTGGAATGGATAATGGTTATAAAAGACCTGGGGTATTAACTAGTTCCACCTTATTTTTTTGGAAAACCAAACATTCTTCCACAAACCTTTAAACATTAGTTTTAAGGCCATCACAAAAATATTCCCACTTGACCCTATGATAGGTTTTCAAAAATACTGAGTGCCCTCCTATCGGAGAGGTGTGCAATTCCAAAAGTACCTTTTGTTTGAGTTGGGAGTTCTTACATAAATGTAAGTGATCTTTGTACCATAGTGAATAATTTTTTCATGTAAATGTGTCGAATGCACTGGAATCCTACTACAACCTTTGAATGAGATTCCACTCTTCTTCATCATTTTTCCATTCATCCCTTTCTTCTGTTATCCAATTAGGTTGGAATATAGATATAGCACATAATGCATCTGCCACAACATTTTTCTTCCCATTTTTATAGATGATTTCAAAGTCATAACCCAACATCTTGGTCACCCATTTTTGTTGCTCTTCTGAATATAGTCTTTGTTCCAAGAAGTATTTAAGACTGTCATGATCTGTTTTGACCTTGAAGTGCCTATCTATTAGGTAAGGGAGCCATTGCTTTAATGCATGTATTATTGCCATCATTTCCTTATCATAAATGGGTTTGTGTAAGTGCTTTCCCTTGAGTGGTCGACCTTCAAAAACAAGGGGCCTTCCTTCTTTCATTAGAACAACACCAATACCATTTCTCGAGGCATATCATTCCACAATAAAGGTTTTTGTGAAGTCTGGTGTGTTCAAGACAAGAAATTTGCACATTTCCTCTTTAAGTTGTTCAAAATATTGGGTTGCCTCTAGAGTCCATGAAAATGAATCCTTCTTAGTTAATGCAGTTAAAGGTGGTTCTATTCTTCCATAGTTACAAACAAACTTGTGGTAGTAACCTATCAAACCCAAAAATCCTCTAATATTCTTTAGTCCACGGGAATGGGAAAATTATCTTTGATGGTGATATTTTTGAGCTCTCTATAATCTAGACACATATGCCATGAACCCTCTTTCTTGAGTACCATTACCATCAGTGCAGATTAAGAACTTTGGCTAGGTCTAATAATTCCATCCTCTAACATTTCTTCAACCATATGCTCAATCTCACTCTTCTGGGCATAAGGGTATCTGTAAGGCATGATGTTAGGAGGAGAACTCCAATAAATTATCAGTAAGGCATGATGTTAGGAGGATAACTCCAAGAAATTAAGTGAATAGCATGATCATGATCGCGAGTGGGTGGAAGACCTCAAGGAATATCTTCAAATACTTTGGAATTCTTATCAATGATCCCATTGAGATCTAGGGTAATAGATGGCTTAGATGTTTGAAAATCTAGTGAGCATAGTTGTACAATTTCACCCTAATGCCCCTTTTTCAATAATTTTTTCATGCCATTAGAGATTACCACCTTACTGGGTTTCCCTATGATACCCTTTAACTCAAATCCCTTTCCTTCTAATGAAAATTTTATGAAAAGTTCTTGAAAATTAAAATCCACGGTTCCCAATGATTGTAACCATTGGACCCCTAGTATGACATCAACACCACCCATGGGTATAGAAATCATTGGAATATTCATTACATATTCCCCCATAGTGATATTGATATTATGGAATTTTCCTAAGAAATTGATAGTTCCTCCATTTGCAATCATTACTTGAAACTCGGGTGCTGGATATATAAAGCAATTGAGAGCTTTGGATAATTTGAAGTGAATGAAATTATGAGTACTACCATAATCAATTATCACTATTACATTTTTCTTTTTGATATATCCTTCGATCTTGAGGGTTTGAGGAGTGATAATTCTAGCCAATGCATGACATGATATGTTGGGAGTCATCTCTTCATAAGAAATATATTCTACATATTCATCTTGAGATGTTTCTTGTTCTTGTTCTTGTTCTTGTTCTTGTTCTCCTTCCTCTTCACAATCTATGTAGAATAATTTCTTCTCACCACACTTACGTCCCTTACTTTACTTGTTGTCACAATTAAAGCATAAACCTTTTACTTTTCTTTCCTCCAATTGTTGAGGTGTTAACCATGTAGGTTGATGTGGTTTATAAGAAGGAACATTATTCTCTCGATAGATGTTAGGGGCGGTCCTTCTAGTAGCCATATCTAGATTTTTACTTTCAATATTTTCTGCCACCCTGAATGTATTCTCCAATGATTTGGGTTCCCAAAGGCGAACATCATCTTGAATTTTATCCTTTAAAGTTCCTATGAAGACATCAATCAGGTGGCCATCTAGAATATATGTTACCTTTATATTCAATATTTGAAATTTCTCATTGTGCTCCGCAATTGAACCCTTTTTATTGAGATTTATCAATTGGCTGAATAAGATATTGCTCCTTGTATCCTCATAGTGTGCTGTCATTTCTTCCATGAAAATTTTCCAAGTGACAAGTGATTTGTGAGAACAAATCCATCGATAACACATAAACTGATTAGGTTATAAATATAAGGACGCAATTCGTACCTTTTGTGTTTGAGGCACATCATGTAGATCAAAGAATTGCTCCATTTGGAGTATCCATGTTATTGGATCCTTTCCATCAAACATTCTCATATTGATCTTAGGAAAGCGGTTGGTCTTCAACCCAAAGCTAGAGTTTCTCCAGTCTTGATTTATCTTCCTTGTTTCCTCATCATATACATTGTCACTTTCAGGTGGCCTCTCTATTAGCAACTTTTTCAACCCTTGCATGATCTCCTCTTTTAAGCCATCCATCTTAGTATCCATTATCTCTTCCAACTTAGCTTCAGTTGAATCCATCATCCTTTCTAATTCATCTTTTGTTACTAGCTTATTTTGTAAATAATCTATGTTCTTGCGCATTTCTTCACCTTCATCAAGAGTCCAAGTAGGAATGTCTGAGGGCTTATTTGGTGTAGAAGTTCCCTTTTTTGCTAGCATGTTGGCCAAGTATCATTGCAAGGTAGGATAACTCTCTGATATATGTGTGGGGTCCAACAATAGTACTCGACTCAATATCTCAGGGAACTAACTAAGGAGGCTTGACCATGCCCTTAGTCATACTATCTGACTACCTAGGTACTAGAGAGTGATCTCCTCGAGTGTTGTTCTTGGTGTACTATAGAAAAAAGACAGCTAAATGGTTTACTTGGATGGTCTTAGGATTCTATGGGGCCTCCCGATATACACCATGGAATTAGGAGCTCAAATCCATAGTAGTGTTGTCTAATGTGCAACTGTTCAAAAGGGGCCTTCCAATATACTTTAGGTACATGGAAGAACCACACTGTCCCCGGGTTGTAGCGCTGACAAGTAACGAAAAATCCTATGTTTAAAGACGTAGGAATATGTTTGTACCTAAAAAACCCTAATATTCTCCCAAATTTAGGTGATACTCCTTTTATCCCACTTTTTGAATCACCCCAATTGGATCTTCTAGTCAAAAGATATGCAAATTTCCAAAAAAAAGATGCACCTTTTAAAACCCTGATTTGGAGAGTGTTATTCTAGTTGACCTTTCTTCTATTGTAGCTCTACAATTTAGGCCCTTATAAGTCTAAAATTTATACCTGAGGTAGCATGATGTGTCTTATTTCTAACCCCATAGGTTATACCAATATTGGATTCTCCAATAGAATTTTATGATAACTTTCCCAAGATGTGCTGATTTTTTTCCCTTTTAGGAGAGTGAACTTGTATGGACTTCCATGTGTCACCGTCTTCACTTCAGAACTTGAAATTTGTACCCATACAACTTCGGTCTATACCCTAACCAATTGAATAGGTATCACTCAATTTGGAGGTCTGTATATTTATCTATAACAATTTTCCCAACGAATCAAGGGCTAAAATTTGTACACAAGATATGCAAATTTCCAAAAACAAATGCACCTTTTAAAACCCCGATTTGAAAGTTGTTCTGTTAGATGTCATTTATTTTGTTGTAGCTCTGCAAATTCGTCCCTTATGAGTCTAAAATTTCTACTTGAGGTATCCTGATGTGTCTTCTTTCCAACCCCATAGGTTAGACCAACATTGGATTCTCCAATAGAATTTTATGATAACTTTCCCAAGATGTGTTGGTTTTTTTCCCTTTCAGGAGAGCGAACTTGTGAGGACTTCCACATGTCACTATCTTCACTTAAGAACTTGAAATTCATACCCATACAACTTCAGTTCATACCCTAACCAATGAAATAGGTCTCACTCAATTTGGAGGTTTGTCGCTTCAACTATAACAATTTTCCCAGGAACACTTGTTTTAGACTGAAATATGGACCAGCCAAAAACCCTAATTTCCTCAGGGAATAAATTTCAGAGTACAATGAATCAAGGGATGAAATTTGTACAAAATATACTTCACTAATCGTCCTTTGTACTGTAAAAAATATAGAACCTAAAATGAAGTTGAAAAAAATTGAGAGAAAAAATTCCAAGAAGGCTTGTTTCAGACTAGTTTCAGGACTAGTCAAAAAGCCTAACTTGAACATAATGTATATCCAAAAAAATAACAAACCAGGATCTGAAATTTGGACCCACGTTAGCTCTATATGCCGCATCTCCATAGAAATTATAGATCTGAAATTTGGACCCACATTAGATCTATATTCCGCCTCTCCACATAAATTCTAGATCCTGAAACCATCCAGAAAAATAAAAATTGTAGCAAAAATTCCAAGAAGACTTGTTTTGAAGAAGTCGATCCCGAGGATTGTCTAGCTTTGATACCAAATGTTAAGAAACAAAAATCAAAATAGCATGAAAACCTCAGAATAAGTACTCAACACCTTGACAAAGAGATAAATTCAGATAATAAGCCTCTTCAAGGAGGAAACCTCCTTATACATCATATGAATTCATAGTTACAAGATGGTTTCAAATGAAAAGGTGTCCTTGGTATATATAGGAGACTAGGAGGTACACTTACAACTAATGGACCCATGACGACATAAATAAAATAGAAATATTAATGTGATATGTGTTGATTTTTCACTAAGCTAGGATCAAAGATGAAGTTCATTCCAATTTTAGCATTTTACTTAAACGATAGACAATTGTAGTTACACCATAAAGAATTTGTTGCAGTAACCAATATCACAAGAAGAAACACCATGCACAAGTACACAAGAAGTATCATGGGAAACCCTTCTCAACAAGGGAAGAAAACCCAACCAATCCTTTTCTATATTCTTCAAGAGAAAGACCTCCCACACCATAAACATAGCACACAAAAGGGTGCTCACAAACCCATAGAAGACTAGCGCCCAAGAGAGGTGCACACTTTTCTCAAGAACAAGTGTTTGCTAAAATTTTGAAATTCTCACTTGTGTATGATTCCTCAATGGGGAATTTATCTTTATTTATATTAGATTGAGCCTATCAACAATGGTGTCTATTGGCACAATAGGGCCAACCTCAATAACTCATAATATAATTAATAATTACCATATTAATTATCTTTTACATTAATTATCATCAATTACCTTTCACTTTATGGTCGGGCCAACCTCTACCCTTTACATCACAAATAGGGTTACAGGTAAGTCTGACTCTTGTACAATATAGCAAGGGATATCATGCACCCACTAGTGCTCAACCACTAGGGGCACATCCATCTGTGCTCAGCCACATCAATGCCCACATCTCTATCTCACTACGTCTCACAAGATAATCACACTCACTAGTGCTCAACCACTAGGATCACGTTCACCTGTGCTCAACCACATGCACTTCCAACTCAACACATCTTTATCTCACTGCATCTCACAGAAGAATCACACTCACTAGTTCTCATCCACTAGGATCACATTCACCTATGCTCAGCCACAGGCACGTCCAACTCAGTAGATCCCTTTCTCACTGTGTCTCACAGAAGAACCATCTGGAGTATCACATCATCTCAACTCTTTTTGAAGAGGATATCAATACATTGTTTCATCTTCGTCTCATAGACAATGACACACCCAACTCATGGGCTTCCCCACATAGGGGAACACAAAATTCCATCTCCATATCAAAGAGTAACCACACACCTAGCTCATGGGATTCCTCACCCCACATAGGGCACAACGTTCCATCTCCATCTTAGAGAGGAACCAAACACCCATCTCATGGGAAAACCTAGCTCATGAGCTTCCTCACCCCACATAGGGGCACAAAATGTTCCATCTCTGTCTTAGAGAGGAACCACACACCCATCTCATGGGAACACCCAACTCATGGTCTCTCTCTCAGGTCAACTCACTCAGTTTGTATCCTGGAGGATGTCTCACATAGCTATAATCATCAACACTCCCTCTTAGCTAGGGAGGCATTCTCCATCAGGCCAAGTCTTGCACAAAAGTACTCAAACTTTGTCTTGGTTGTATTCATCAACACTCCCTCTCAACTAGGGAGGTATTATCCACCAAGCCAGTTTCTCATGGAAGTACTTGAACTTCATATTGGCAAGAGGTTTGGTGAAGATATCTACAATATGCTCATGTTTAAAAAGTTACTCCACATGTACTTCTTTCATCTGCAACATGTCTCTGATATAATGATATTTTATCTCAATGTGTTTCGATCTATCATGAAACACAAGGTTCTCAGAGAGCTTCACACAACTCTAGTTATCACAATGAATAATAATAGGATCCATCTCATGATAAAATAAATCTGTCATAATCTTACAAAACCACACTATTGTTGATATTATGGTAGTTGTGGGAGGTATTTACCTCCATGTGTAAACCTGACGAGAATAGAATACTCCAGGAAGCAAGAAGAAACCCTAATGAGTTGGCTAATAACCTTAGAATACATGTCGGCTCAAAAGGATAACTTGTATTAGGTTATTAGCCTCCAAGAGAAGAATTCGACCAAAAGAAATAATATATATTGAACAGACAAATACCTAGAATGAGAAGTCGGCCCAGGAATTTAGCCAGAATTACTATAAATACAAGAGGCCAGTCTTCATTCTAGCAGGGCGGTCTCAAAATTGTAGAGCAACACTTGTGCACACTGCAGTGCCCAATTTGGTGTGCAGGTTTGGAGGAGAGCTGCCATTGTTGTTGTTGCAGCTAGCAGATCACGTTTGTCTTGGACTATCTCTTGGTTAAGGTTTGGACTATCTGATCATCTCTTGTTGGTGCACTATCCTTAGGGAAAGGTGTGCTACCCTTTTTTTGGCTATCTAGCCTAGGGTTTTCTTCAGGAGTGATTCTCTGTTAAGGTTAAGGTGGTCAGAGGATGGATTCGGCCTATGGTTGGGTGACAATAGCAATATTGTCAATGGAAAAATGAGCACATCCATTATATTGTAACAGGTTATGGGCCCACACCTCCTTCACTCAGTCTAACCATTGGAAGGAAACATAGCTAGAAGGATATTAAGCTCATTGAAGAACTGACGCTAGGGTTTATAGCAGAAGCAGTCACCAAAGAACTGTCACTAGGGTTACTAGCAGGTGCAGTTGTAGAAACCTTAATCCTCTCGTTGAGGCACCTTAAGTGAAGGGATTGACCTAATCTCTGGATATATCAGTGCACCCTAGCCTAACGCATCTCCTGGTACTCTCAACAAGCCAAGACATCAAGTTTGAGTTTCTAGTCAAATCTAGGGTTGACCAAGTCAAAGCAGTCATGACTTACTCTATGAAGTCAGAAAACAAGTTAGATGGAGCTTCTAACTTCATAGCATGGAAGACAAGGATTGACCTCATCCTTTCCAAGAATAAAGTGTTGGATATTGTGAAACCATAATTTGAAGAAGGAAAAGAGAAGGAATCACAGAACGTTGCAGTTATGGAGAAGTTCAAAGATGGTGACATCAATTCTATGAGTATCATAGTGGATTCTATAAAAGACCACTTTATACCCTACATCTCCCATCTTGACTCATCGAAGAAGATATATGATGCCCTAACAAACCTCTTCTCAGTAAAAAACATTGGATAAATAATGAGTCTGAAGAATGAGTTCCGTGACATGAAGATGAATGACGATGACATCATAACAACATATTTTGTGAGAATCTCTCAGTTAAGAGATCAACTAAAAGCTATTGAAGAAATCATTTCAGAGAAGGAATTGGTAAACATAGTACTCAATGGTCTTCCCAAGACGTGGGATGCATTTACCGTAAGCATGAACAGAAGGAAGGAGTATCCTACATTTGAAGAACTTTGGACTTGTTGTGCTCAAGAAGATGTTGGAAGATTGGTTGTTGTCATTGATGTCAACCCTAGTCATGGGTTTTGGACCGCAAGATTGATGAAGGTATTTGGACATGAAGGAAAATGAAAATGTAGATACAACACCCATGGATGGATAGTATACATCATGTTGTTTCTGGTGGTATGTGGCACATCACGTGGATCCTCATGGTTGAGGAGAAATGAATTTTTGAAAATGACAAACTGAATTGAAGAAGGAAGTACATGTAGGCCCTGAAGATAATTAAAGAAAATAATTACAGAATAAGAAAGTGTCAGGTCGGCCCTAATGTTAAAAGGAAGTGACATAAATGGTATAAATAAACATCATTATACATTCATTTGATACAAGTCAAGTTTCAGAGGAAATAAGAAGAAAAGAAGGTCGGATTTCAAGGGAGGATGAAGTCTTTTGGTGATGTGTTCTAAGGTATGTTATTTTTAGGTTATCTTACCATTTTTGCTATAACTTTTTTTTATATAACGATTCATATGGTGAAATCATTATGGTATTGAGAAGACATATCAAGGTACCTCTGGTAAAAATTGCAACTCTTGATTCGATATAATTATGGAGATACACTCTCTGGAAGATAGGGTTTTTGACCAGTCCTGAAGCTAGTCAATAAACAGGTGTTCCAGGTAAAACATTCATAACTTCTTCATAGAAAATCCAAATGAAGTGGGACGAATATCATTGGAAATAGTATGGACTTTAGTTTCTTTTTTGTGAGTTTCAGAATCAGATGTTAATTATTGAGCACAGAGAATTCTGTGCAAGTTCACTCTCCTGAATAGACCAGAATTGAATAAAGTCTACCATTCTTTCTATAACCTCTTTTTGGGGAGGATTCAAGGAGTGAAAATTGGAGGAGTTTCAGAGAATACATTGAGTAATATTATCTACA
>SNQJ01S0223131.1:12385-23910 GCA_010110895.2 Picea sitchensis
CACAACAAGATTCAAGAATTTCAGGAACAAAAGGAAGTTTGGTTCAAAGAGGAAGACAAATCAAGAGAAAGATATTTCAGAAATACAATGCTTCAACTGTTGAAAGTATGGCCACTACAAGAGTCATTGTCCCGATCTAAAGAAAGGGAAGGAGAAACACGAAGTATCAGTTACCGAAGAAAAGGAACCTACAAAGAAGACTAAGAAGGATGAAAGAGACTTCTTCTTCTAAAGGTAACACTACTCTTCTTATTTCTTGTACATATCTTTTTTGCATAGTCTCTGTACATATCTTGTATATCTATCTCTTAAAAGATAATATGTTCCAAGAAGAACTATACTTATGGAAGAAAAACAAGATAAGGATTGATATCATTATACAAGTCATATAATACACATGAAAGGATACATCAAAAAAATCATGTGGAAGCTATTACAAGATAAGTTGAAATTAGAATCAATCATGAAGAGACTTAGAATAAGAAAAGACAGAAAGAAATCAACAATCAAGAGAAAATTGGAGAAAGACTTATGATGTTTTGCAGAAGACAATAAGATGGAAGCGTGGACTCTGTTAGATGAAGGGAGCCGATTATAGGCACTCATACATGAAGCAAGGATTAGGAGGGAGCTAATCCTATGATCCATTGAAGGTGATGAAGTATATATCCATGGTAGCAACCATGAAAGACAGTACGTGTTCAATTCAACCTCAGAAGAAGTCTTCTTTGAATAGAAGCCTTAAAGTATCCCTGGTTGTCCATCCACATCCATGATTCTATAATGAAAGGAAGAAGTGGAATCTTTAGGGCATGGAATCTATAAGAAACTCCATGGACCCAAGAGCTAAAGAAAAACATTAGGAAGAACATGAAGATAACAAGAAAGAAAGAGAAACCAAAACAACCAGTCATTAAGAATCACAAGATTACCAGCCTGATATGAACTCACTAAAAGCAATCAAGTAGAAAAAATGAAATTTGTGGTGAAGAATAGTGTATATATGTAAGAATTGCAAGATCCAAAACTAGAGGTTCTCCCAGATGGAGGGAGAAGACTTTGATGATTACTTGTTCCAGTAAACTAGACATACCTCTACATGAGTCTTTATATCATCTGCAATATCCATGGGTTGGAGTTCTACATCATATGAATGCAAAGAATGTTCTCCAGAGAAATTGAACAAAGAGCATATAAAGAGAAATCTCAAGACTTTGAGGCATACCAGAAAGAGACCCTTGTATGCAGATGGAAGAAGATAACTTGGTGGAGAACCTCCAGTACACAACAGAAGCATGGTGAATATTTTCTATAATAGAGACATTGTATCAATATGATTACTCAGAAGATAAGATCTCATGATGATAGAAGAAGTGCCACATAGATATGTTCCATTTTTCCAAGAATGATATACTTTAATGATCAGAGCTACATAAAGCCTTCAGAGAAGACCAGTGTTACAGAACGAAGTACATTTGAAATCAAGCATTACATTATCCGTGATGAATTCCAGAAAGGAGAGAGTGGTTCTCCAATACATATCTCCACAGATGAGCAGATAAGCAGACATTTTGATAAAGCTTCTGTTCAAAATGAAAGAGTTTGTGTACTCAAGATGGAGCTCGTGGAGACGACTTCCTTATTGAAAAAGGAAGAGATGAATCCCAGGTTGGGAGAGAGCACTGATGTATTAGTGATTGATGGACAATCTTTTTTTAGTTCGAAAAATGGTCCAGGATGAGCAGATTCTTTCCAGTTTAGAAAGTGGATTGAGATTTCTAACGGACAGACATTTTCCAGTTTGGAAAATGGTCCAGATTGTTGATGTACCATAGACAATGACTTCCCATTGTGGTTAACATGGGGAGTGGTCTAGGGAAGTCTCTCCTCTTGAGGGTTACTCAAGAAGACTAGCCCGCCTCGTCGGACAATGATTTCTCATTGTGGTTAACATGAGGAATGGTTTTTTTTGGAGGTTGGTGTTGGACATACATTTCCTCTTGTGGTTAACATAGGAAATGGTCCAGACAGTCATTCCTTAAGGAATATTCATTCTCTGCAGGTTGCACTTTGTTTAGTGCTGGAGGAATGGCCCGGAGTGGGGAATGGTCCAAGTTCAACAATTAGGGACAGACATTCCTTAGGGCGGACTCATTCTCTCCAGGTTACACTTTATCTAGTGTCAGAAGAATGGCCCAGGGTGGGGAATGGTCCAGGATCATAAATCATGACATTTATTCTTCCTTTCTTAAGAAGAATAGTCCAGATAGCTCATGATTGATGTCTTACCTTTTTGAGGGAAGATTATCTTCCAAGATCTCACAGATGTGAGTGGAAGAATGACCCAGATGATTCAGTTTATATCATAACATTGTTTCTATGTAGGTTGATATCAGATGATTGTTATGAAGACTATATGTCTCTAGACAGTAGATGTATACTATTGTGGTGGATGTGTTCCACTATTTGTGACTATACGTCACTGATCAAGTACCGGTGTGCTACTTGGTGTGGTAGTGTACCACTAGATTGTAGCTGTGTACTACTATGGATAGACACAGTTGTGTTCTATTGAATGATATTTTTTTTATTGCCTTGAAGACTATCAACAGTGTTGAAAATGATTATCAGCTAGATGAATGATCAATGAACATAGATTTCCCAAGACAGAAAATGGTTCAGAACATTTATTCTTCTAGATTAGAAGAATGGCTCTTGTGTCACTATGTGGAGTTAGCATCATGTTTGATTACTCAGATAGAGTATAGTTCCGATAGATGGTGCATCTGATGATACTAATGGTAATGATGGTGCTCATGATCTAGTCATGAGATAGTCTATACAACTATGTTGATGCTACCCGGTGAATGGTATGTTTGTGCTCAAGACCATTACATGTAATACCTCCCTAGCTAGGAGGGAGTGTTGATATTATGGTAGTTGCGGGAGGTATTTACCTCCACATGTAAACCTAATGAGAATAGAATACTCCAGGAAGCAAGAAGAAACCCTAATGAGTTGGCTAATAACCCTAGAAGACATTTCGGCTCAAAAGGATAACTTGTATTAGTTTATTAGCCTTCGAGAGAATAAGTCGGCCAGAAGAAATAATATATACTAAATAGACAGATACCCAAAATGAGAAGTCGGTCCAGGCAGTTATCTAGAATTACTATAAATATAGGAGGACAGTCTTCATTTTGGTAGGGCAGTCTTAGAATTGCAGAGTAATACTTGTGCACACTGCAGTGCCCAATTTGGTGCGCAGGTTTGGAGGAGAGTTGCTATTGCAGCTGCTGCAGCTAGCATATCATGTTTGGCTTGGACTATCTCTTGGTTAGGGTTTGGAATATCTAATTAGCTCTTTTTGGTGTGTTATCCTTGGGGAAAGGTGCGCTACCCTTTGTTTGGCTATCTAGCCTAAGGTTTGCTTCTAGAGTGATTCTTTGTCAAGGTTAAGGTGTTAAGAGGGTGGGTTCGACCTATGGTTGGGTGAAAATAGTGGTATTTTCAATGGTAAAATGAGAATATCCATTATATTCTAAAAACTACTTCACGGACTACCACACTCAATTCTATATACTCTACTTTTGTGGTACTCAAGGCCACAGATATTTTTTTCCTTGTTTCACCAAGAAACCATGGTAGACCCCAAGGTAAAACAATAACTGTATGTGCTCTTCTAGTCCACTGTGATTCCTACCCAATCGACATATCCCTATAAACTCAAGTCTACATTGGAGGCATATCTCGGGCCATATCCAACTATGCCTCGTAGATATATCAATACATGTTTCGTTGTTATCTAGTGAGTCTGTCTCAATTGACTCATGAATCAACTAATGTACATTCACTGCATAACATAAATTGGGTCTGGTGTTAACTAGATACATCAATGATCCAATCAGTTGTGGATCAATCTCATCTGAATCATCATCATTCATTTTCTTTAAATCCATCACCATCGGTGTAGGCATGGATTTGCATTATGTCATACTGAACTTCTTTAATATCCCCACTATGTATTTTCCTTGACTCAGGAAAATCTTATCAGTACTCTGTCATACTTCTTGTCCCAATAAGTAGTGCATCATACCCAGATCCTTCATCTCAAAATAAAAATTCAAAGCTTACTTGTATCCAACAACAAGGCTTTTTGAATAAGTCACCAAAATGAGGCTCTTGTCACCAACAATGTAATAATATAGGTTTGGATCAACAAAACTCTTTCTGGAACCCAAACTCATCAAGAATCCATCCATCTGATGTAGTTTCCAACTCATGGATGGTAGTACAGATGGAAGTATATCGGCCTTACTGGATCAAGTGTCTCATCATAGACATTTCCCTTTGTTTGTGGGAATCCTCTGGCTATAGATCTCTCTTTTTATTTCTCGACACTTCCATCGATTGCATGGTTGATCTTATAGATCCACATGGAAGTCACCACATACTTCCCTTCTAGTCTTTGAATAATATCTCATACATCATTCTTTAAGATATAGTGGTGTTCTTATGTCATGGAAACTTTCCATACCCGTTCACCAGTTGCTTCTCCATGAAAAGAAGGCTCATAATCAATGAAATGGCTCATGGCTGAAAAGTAGCTCAAAAATTTATTTTCTCTCTCGGGATGTGCCTTGAGGGGCTTGTATGTTCCTCTGCCTCCTGCGGATTTTGTCGAGCCTAGGAAGGCCTTTTATGCATTACTGCAATATCTCTAGGAATATAAATTGGAATAATATATGTCTCCCTTTGAACTATTGAAGGGGGAGAATGTATTGTCTCACTATCAATCTCCATCTCAGATTCTCTGAATCTTTGAAAGTGTATCTCTTATTCAAAGAAAACATATTTGTTTATCTCAATCTGTCTCTCACCAAGGATGTAGATCCTATATGTCTTCGAAGATTCACTATATCCCATCAATGAATCCTTTCTCATTGAAGGGTCTATCTTGGACCTCTTCTCTTTGGGTACATGAAAATACATTGGGCACCCAAATATCCTGAAGTGTTCAATCCCAGGATTCACTTCGGTGAAGGCTTCTTTGAGAGTTATGTTCTTCAAAATATGGTGAAGACTCCTATTCTGAACATATATTGTTGTCATACATGCTTCTTCCCACATAATCATAGGAAGACTCTGATCATACATCATTGCATTGGTTGGCTTAATGATGTTTTTGTTCTTCCTCCTTCTTAAATAGTTTTGACTCCCTCTAATTCAAGTGACTCCCTCCGAAGTCATGTGACTCCCTCTAAAGTCTGAAGTATAATCATCTTCCTTTGTTGTTAACCTACCTGAAACAAGGAAACAGATGAAAGGAAAAAATACAAGAATATATCCTAGAGGAGAATAATGAGTACATGTCTAGAATAAAAAACAATTTAAGGATTGTTTGTCACAACTACACCACCTACTTGTAATGTACCAAACTTTAGAAATGTAGGTTTAGATGCATGATAATTAAAAACAATCAAACTTGGAGTCTTCACTTACAATGTGTTGTTTCTCTAAATGCATTGAGATCCCTCTAGATCCATGATTGCAGCAAAGGTTCCTTCCTCCTGCAAGTACCCTCATGACAATAATACAAATAATATATACAAGTGTATACCTGAGAGTGCTGATATGATTTCTCCAATTGCACCTAGCTGATCTCTGATCTCCGACGTATTGATGTCATCTTCCTTCTCTTCATCGATAGTTGTCTCTAGTAAACCTTTTTGTATCACCCATAATAAGTATTCCTCTTTAATTATTAACTTCCAGGAACTGGAGTTGCTTTATCCATCAAGCCTATCTTCCACCAAGGTTGTGTTCATCATATTTTCAGATTCTTTACAAACCCTTGCCAACTAGGCTAGAAAACCTAACAGCTAGGCTAGGCTATAAATATTAGGTTTTTTTGGGCTTATGATTTCCAACAATAAGCCTTGAAAGTCAGAAGAACACTAGTGAGCTAAAAATATCCTTCAATGAACTGCAGAAACACTAATTCTGAAATTTCTGCAGAAAATTACGAAACCTTAGAAACCTTAGGGCCAAAAATTCAAAATGCTCGGAAATTCACTTTGAGAGTCTATGGAGTTGTGTTGAAGGAGGCCATACACTCCTATCCAAATTTCAGCCCCGAAATCCAAGTGTAAAGTGTTTCAATCACCCAAAAGGATAGGGTCATACAAATTTATAGAAACCCTAGAGGGTCGTACAAAATTGTAGAAAAGAGAGGATGACTGCTTTAATGATTATGCAGTGGGTTCTTCAAGAGATATTCTTTGATACCATGTTGATTTTTAACTAATCTAGGCTCAAGCATGACTTTCATTCAAATTTTAGCATTTTACTTGAACCATAAACAATTGCAGTTACACCATAAACAATTTGTTGCAGTAACTAAGATCACAAGAAGAAACACCATGCACAAGTACACAAGAAGTATCCTGGGAAACCCTTCTCAACAAGGGAAGAAAACCCATCCAATCCTTTGCTATATTATTCAATAGAAATACCTCCCACACCATAAACCTAGCACACAAATGGGTTCTCACAAAACCCTAGAAGACTAGCGCTCAAGAGAGGTGCACACTTTTCTTAAGAACAAGTGTTTGCTAAAATTTCCAAATTCTCACTTGTGTATGATTCTTCAATGGGTAATTTACCTTTATTTATATTAGACTGAACATATCAACAGTGGTGTCTATTGGCACAATAGGGCCAACCTCAATAACTCGTAATATAATTAATAATTACCATATCAATTATATTTTACATTAATTATCTTTCACTTTATGGTGGGGCCAACATGTACCCTTTACATCACAAATAGGGTAACAAGTAAGTCTGACTCTTGCACAATATAGAAAGGAATATCATACACCCACTAGTGCTCAACCATTAGGGGCACATCCATCTATGCTCAGCCATAGGGAGTTGCACATCTCTATCTCACTACGTCTCACAGGATAATCATAGTCACTAGTGCTCAACCAATAGGATCATGTTCACCTATGCTCAACCACATGAACGTCCAAGTCAGTAGATCTCTATCTCATTGTGTCTCATAGGAGAATCACACTCACTAGTTCTCAGGCACTAGGATCACATTCACCTGTGCTCAGCCACAAGCACATCCAACTCAACAGATCTATTTCTCATTGTATCTCACAGGAGAATCATCTGGAGTATCACATCATCTCAACTCTCTGCACAGAGGAGATCAATACATTGTTTCATCTATGTCTCAGAGAGAATAAAACACCCAACTCATGGAATTCCACACACAGGGGCACATAACATTCCATCTCCATCTCATAGAGGAACCACACACTCAACTCATGGACTTCCTCACCCCACACAGGGAACAACGTTCCATCTCTGTCTTAGAGAGGAACCGATTAATTATATTTCACTTTATGGTGGGGATGACTTGTACTCTTTACATCAAAAATAGGGTTACAGGTAAGTATGACTCTTGTACAATATAGAAAGGGATCTCATACACCCACTAGTGCTCAGCCACTAGGGGCACATCCATCTGTTCTCAATCATAGGGATGTCCACATATATATCTCACTGTGTCTCACAGGAGAATCACACTCACTAGTGCTCAACCACTAGGATCACATTCACCTGTGCTCAACCACAGGAACATCCAACTCAACATATCTCTAGCTCATTGTGTCTCATAGGAGAATCACACTCACTGGTGCTCAACAACTAGGATCACGTTCACCTATTCTCATCCACATGCACGTCCAACTCAACATATCTCTTTCTCACTACGTCTCATAGGAGAATCAGCTGGAGTATCACATCATCTCAAATCTCTACAAAAAGGAGATCAATAAATTGTTTCATCTCCATCTCAGAGAGAAAAACACACCCAACTCATGGTCTTCCCCACACATGGGCACACAACATTCCATATTTTTCTTAGAGAGGAACCACACACCCATCTCATGGGCTTACTCACCCCACACAGGGAACAACGTTCCATCTCCGTCTCAGAGAGGAACCACGCACCCAACTCATGGGCTTCCTCACCCCACAATGGGGCACACAACGTTCCATATCCATCTCAAAGAGGACCCACACACCTATATCATGGGCACACCCAACTCATGGTCTCTCTCTCAGGTCAACTCACTCAGTTTGTATCTTGGAGGATGTCTCACGCAAATGTAATCATCAACGATATTCCCCAATTAAGGGGTAATGTGCCATGAATTAGGAATTAACATAATTCATCAATGGTAGGAATAAAAAACTTATCTTTAATGGTCATTTTATTGATTTCTTGATTTATAAATTGTTGTGTATATTTCATTGGAACATTTTGACACAGACCCCACTTCAGCAGGGTCCGCTGACCTCCTAGCCTTTGGATCTTATAATTCTCGAGCCAAAATGGCTTCTTGGTCCTTGCTAGAACATTGGACACTCAAATACCACAGGTCCTTTTCTATGATCCACCCATGCAACCATGCACTAGACACGAGCTTTCACTCCATGTGACCACTGGCGTGACCACAAACTTAACCCCAAAGGGCGCGTCACGTTTTGCGATTTTGGGACTTTCGTTGCGAGGCACCCTGATTCCTCTGATTCCCGAAACCCCGAAATACGCTAATGGTCTCTAGATCCTCCCTTTAATTCTTCACTGATGTCACCTTCAACTGTGACCGAGGGCCCAACTTTCAAGCACATCGGGACTTCGCGTGTCGTGGGTTTGTGAAGTGGTCCTCTCCCCTTCTCCCGAAATGTGAAACCGCAATGACTGCTTATGTCATATCGATGGTGCTTGGTTCCCATGATCCAATGCTCCATATTCTTCCTTCTCTTATTGGGATTTTGTGACTCGCAACTTCCGGGTAGCAGTTTCTCCACTCTCCCAACTCCCGAAATATCAAAATTTTGGAACACCCAATCAACGACTCACACTCCTCTAGATATAATAGTTGTTATTCCTCCTAAGCTTGAAAGTATTGAAAGACACTCAGTATTATCCTCTTCATAGATCTACTAGATCCAACGGTCCACGAAAAGTTGGTGTTTCTCCATTCAATAATTTCCACCATTTGTTCAGGATCTCAATAGTTCTTCGCCAAATAACTCGGTGTCTTTCCTCCTAAGCTTGATTTCTGCAAGGTAACTTCAACCCTCATCTTTCCTCTAGAATTTCTAAGTCTCCATACCTACTGAGCTTGATTCTTGTTGTAAACTCAAGGATTCTAAGGAATTCTTGCGCACACTCCTTGTGGCCCTCACGATAATCTCTGATTATCTGATATCTCCAACTCTTCGCACTCCTTGCGACAGAATTTCTTCATCCACTCACTTGGGTTGGAAAATTCTAAGACTTTTCTCATCCTGTGCACACCTTGCATGACTCTGTTCTATACTTGCACTTATATTGGTATAAGAACAACTCTATCTCTCCTAAGATTTTCTGAGATAAAACTCAGAATCTTGTCAGCGAACTCCTTGCAGGAATTCTTAGGATGAGGAGAAATTGAAACTTATACTCTCCCTCTCACAGAATCCATACATTCAACATGAAATCATACACATAAAGAATTGAAACAAATGCATAAAAAAACATATAAGAAAATTGTAAACATACCATTCAATAGATGCAAACAATAACCATAAAAACACCATGAAATTGGATCAAAGCATTCTTATATTAATTCAAGTGCTTTTGTACATGATTTTCTATAGCAACAACTATCTTCTCAAACAACTTCTACAATCACCATTCTTCTCTGCTCTCCTATACTCTCTTTCTCTACAACTTTCTTACAATGAGAATGATAATACAATACATATATGAGGGAGCCTTCTTGAGTTTTCCCTCCTACAACTCTAAGCTATCTTATTGAAATTAAAGACTACAACTACTTTACATTTATTACATTAAATGCCTCCAACCGGAAGATGAGAGCAACACTCAAGATATGCATTACAATTCCCAAAACATTTAAGAGAAATTACATCCTTTCATATATTACATTAATGTTCTTCTTTTGAAATTTAAATGTCTTCAAAATGTGCGTTGGTGTATATCCAGTTGTCCTCCACTTGTGCTTGCTTGCGATGCTCCTACATCATACTCCTTTGGCTGAAAAAATTTCATGGACTCCTGTCCATGAGCTCCTGCACCCTCTGTCCATGTTTCTAGATATCTTCTCCACTTTCCCAACTAGCATCCTTAATCAGGTGTCCCTTCCATTTTATCAAATATTCAAAATATGTCTTCCTCTTACCAACTCTTTGATCAATGATATTTTCAGCTACAGGAATTTGTTTGACCCACTGAAATTCATTTTGATTCTCTTCTCCTCTCTCTTCATCTACTCTGTAAGGGTACATATATGCTATATTGAATATGTGTGATATGCCCACATCATCTGGAAATTCTATTTCGTAAGCATTGGCCTCAAATTTCCATAAAATCTTACATGTCCCTATCTTTTTCATCTTCATCTTGTTATATGTTCCCCTTGGGAACCTTTCTTTCCTTAGATGTTCTAAGACCAAATATCCCACTTTGAATTGAATCTCTCTCATGTGTTGATCTGCTCTATGCTTGTATTCCTAGTTGGAACTCTACAACCACTCTTTAATCTTACTGTGGACCTCCTGCATTTCTGTTGCAAAATCTTCCGCTCCGACACTCCTGAACTCACTCTACTCTAAGTCTCTCAACTCAGATACTCCTCTTGGCTTCATTGCATACATTATCTGAAATGGGCTCTATCCTATGCTCCGATTAGGTGAGTTGTTATATGCAAATTCTGCTTGCGGCAGAATCTGATCCCACTAGTTGTGATGTTCAGTTACCAAACTCCTCAATAAGTCCCCCAAACTTTGATTTACTACCTCAGTATGTCCATCCGTCTGAGGGTGATATGTTGAGCTAAAAGATAAATTTGTCCCCAGCTTCTTCCATAGTGTTATCCATAAATGCTCAACAAATTTTGTGTCTTTGTCTGAAACAATACTCTTAGGTAACCCATGAAGTCGAACAACTTCTTTGAAAAACAGATTTGCAATGTCTGTTGCATCATTGGTTTTCTGACATGGAATAAAATGTGTCATTTTTTAGAATCTTTCGACTACCAAAAATATGGAATCACTACCCCTTTGTGTCCTTGGAAGTCCTAACACAAAATCCATGCTTACCACATCCCACGACATCTCTGGTATTGGCAATGGTTGATACAACCCTGTATTCTGTCTTTTCCCCTTTACGTGTTGGAAAATTCTACATCTGTTGACAAATTTCTTGAAATCCATCCTCATCCCTGGCCAATAATACAAACTGTTCAGTTGTGCAAATGTTTTATCATGGCCGAAATGTCCAGCTAATCCCCCACTATGCTTTTCCTTCAAAAGGTTTTCTCTCATAGAACTCTTTGGGATACACAATTGATTTCCTTTGAATAGAAATCCATCCTGAATTAAATATTCAATCCATTGGATCATGTCCCTTAAAACAAGATTCTCACATGCTTCGT